>AP028446.1:6389653-6412151 GCA_036509395.1 Antheraea yamamai
TTGGTGCAGACGAAGTTGCACAGGTCAGCTAGTAATTAATAAAACTGGGAAATCACCTAAATTGAAACAACAAATTATTGATAGAGCACAACAAAGACGACTATATAGGGAAAGTCGTAAGAAAAACAAAAAGCTGGAGCAGAAATGCTCCAATTCTGTAGTCCTGTTCCAGAACTAGTATAGAGGAAGATGTATCAGTTCTTTTAATGCTACGGCACCTTAGTTGCTCTGTATGTCATCGAAATAATATTGTTTAAAAAATGTATATCAAGTGACTATCTTTATTAATGACCATTATTTAACTGTTAATTTTTGATTGATTGAGATTTTTTTTTAAATAAGGGCTGTCTTACTACGCAATTTTATACGGTCAAAAGTTCTGCGAGTCGGTACTTAGTTAATTGAAAGTTTAGAGTCATTGATTTGAAAATAAATAAATCTCAATTCAAAATGTTCACCACTATAACGGCTTACGACTTTTGTAATAGGAATCTCAACAAAACCTGAAAAAAATTCGGTACTCGTGTATTAAATGCAACGCGATCGCCGACCGCTTCCGCGGCCGGCTCGCGTTATTTTCTTCGCAAGTCTAACCTTTTTTATTTTTCGCGGGGAATCCTATTTCATATCTACACCTAGCCGGCAGCACAGATGAGAATGCCAGAGCCTGAAGAGGGAAAACCTTGACCCTCTCTAACGAACTGATGGGAGGCGCACTGAACACGAGACGAAAATGTTTTGTTTTAACTTAAAAATAATCAAGTTGGTAATATACAAAATTACCAATGACTGTTTGGAAACCTCACATAACCTCAAAACTTTAATCATAAATATCTTAGTAACTATGACTTTCGGCGAGGGGGGAAATCACCCCTTTCCCCGCTGCTCCTGTCCTCTTCAATCTTTATATCAAGATGCGAATTTCAAATGCAGCCCTTTAAAACACTTTTAGATTCCAAAACATTTTATTTAAAAACAAAATATTCAATAAGATTTAGGTGGAAAATGGGTTTAAGTTTAAGATAAAATTTCCTTTTTGTTTAGTTGCTCATATATTTTGGATTGTTTTTTTTTTTTTTTTTTTTATATCATAGGAGGCAAACGAACAGGTGGGTCACGTGATGTTAAGTGATCACCACCGTCCATAGACACTTGCAACACCAGAGGAGTCGCAAGTGCGTTGCCAGCCTGTGTTTGGGAGAAGGGGGAGTGGGGAAGAGAGGAGGGGAAGGAAGATGGGTATCCGGCATTCTCACTGACCGAACGAAACGCAACAATGCAAGCACTGTTACTTCACGTCGGTTTTCTGTGAGAGGGTGGTACTACCCCGGGCGAGCCAACCCATTCATGCTGAAACCAGTGATAGCTTCGGCGTGGCTCTACCACCTACAAAAACCTTGTTTAGGTTAGGTTAGACTTGCAAAAAAAATAACGCGGCGAACGCGGTGCATTTAATACACAAGTACCAAAAATTCTTGTAAGATCACTATATGTGGTAGGAGTGCAAAATCGTAGATTTGTTAATATTTGTAATGATCAATACATTGTCGGCAGGTGTGATTATAGCCGTACCTTCTCTCGGGAAGACTATTTTGATATAAGACAGTAGGACTCGTCGTCGTCGTCGAGAAGCTGATGATATTCGTATTGTAAAAATGGCTGACAGCTTAAGGCCATGTCTTAAAACTTAATATTTTGATTATCCAACGATATACGAGTATCTGTAATTTAAAAGCCTATATTTTTCTATACTTTTAACGTGAGCTTAACTTAGATAGGAATATTTCCCAAACATATCTTCAAAACATACTTCCTTAAAGCGTCAGCTCATATTAATTGATATCATATCAATTATATTTTTATTGGTGGTAGAGCCACGCTGAAGCTATTACTGGTTTCTGCATGAGTGGGTCGGCTCGCTCAGAGTAGTACCAACCACCCTATCACAGAAAACCGTCGTGAAGTAACAGTGCTTGCATTGTTGCGTTTCGTTCGGCCAGCGAGAGCGCCGGAGACCCACCTGCCCCCTCCCTCTCAACTTACCTCTCTCCCCTCTCCCACCTCACCAAAAATTCGTCATAGGACAATGTCCAAACCTGCGAACAACAGTTCGACACTCCGTCATTATTAGCCATACGAACTCTACAACTTTGAAAAAAGATCATTTCACATTCATACTCTTCAAGTCCAATCATAAAACTCCGCAAAAAGTCAGCGGAAAATTCTAAATGCAATGAATTAATCATAATTGTATCATTAACAACCAGGAAAACATTACTTTGCACAGCGCTAATTAACTATTATTAATATATACCTATTATACGTCAAAAATGTTTTATCTTTGTATTCTTATAAATTTGGGAAATAATAGTCATGTTTAATAGTAATAAAACTAAATCCAAGGACACTTAGAATAAGAAATAGAAAAAAGAAAGAAAAGACTTTATTGTTAGAAAACAACGCAAACAACAAGATAGATAAAGTTAATATATACATTACTTATTAAAATCCAACAATGGCACCCCAATTCAACAACATGCTGCAGTACAACTGATTTTCTGATACTGCAGCGCTGATTTTCAATGGGGGTGGTGGTGCCCCCTTCGATCGGAGACCATCTGTGATGCGAATGAAATGCGATATCAGCGAGAGAAAGTAACGAATGTTGTGATCACTCACCGACTCGTTCGAGGTTCAATGCCGGTGGTCGGCGCCGACGAATTGCGATGGTGCAAATAGGTTATGGCGATGCGAGGAGTGCGATGCGAGCGCGCGTGCTTCGCCTATGATGTGTGCAAGCGAACTGGTCCGGCGTCACAATCGCTGGGGGGATGGGGGGGGGGATCGACAAACAAATACTCCTACTCTCGCTGACACTATTTTTCCTAATTGACTAGTTACGCGGCCGCAACAGGGGGGTCAAAGTAAGTACGGACGTGTAGTCAGTGTTTTGACAAACAATGTTACACCCTACAGTACTTATAATATCTACACAGTAAATAATAATAATAAGATATAAATATTAAAAAAAATAAAAATGTTATAAAATATTACAAATGTCCCTGTATGAATAAGCCCCTGACTATCTCGGCTGCACATTGGAAACTATAAGCCTGAGAATACATACCGGAGACCACGCGAAAGCAGAGCTCATACGAAACATAGATAAGTAAAAAAAAAAAGTTTAATGTACGTCTACTAAAATTGGAACCACTTGTAAAATTAACGCTATTGTTATTATTGGTTTTGAACTTGTAACAAAAATTTTTATAATATCATCATCATCATATATATTAATACGTGAAGCCAAAACTTTGTAACCCTTTTTAAGAGAATTGTGTGAACGGATGAACGTAAAATTTGGCATAGTTAAAGTTTATATGGAGGAGAAGTCCAGAAAACTATTTATTTTATATAAAATGCATTAGAAGTACATTACATTAATTAAAATATGCATTACTCACAATACTGCTTCAATTTTACACAACATATACACACATGTAAATAAAAAAGACATTTTGACATCCGTCAATAACGGACTTCAAAAAAGGTTGCGAAGGAGGTTGCTATGCTCGACTGTATGTATTTTTTTTATTCTTACGTTCCAATTACCCTTTTTTATTCTACATTGAACAATGATATTATAACATATCTTATATATTAATACGTGAAGCCAAAACTTTGTACCCCTTTTTAAACGAATAACGCGAACGGATGAACTTGAAATTTAGCATAGTTAAAGTTTATATGGCAGACAAGTGCACAAAGCTATTTTTTATATAAAATGCATTACAAGCATATTAAATTAATTAAAATATACATTACTCACACTACTGCTTGAATTTTACACAACATATACATACATGTAAATGAAAAAGACGTTTCGAACATCCTTCATCCTTCTTACGTTCCAATTACCTTTTAAATATTTTTAACATGATTGACGTTGCAGGCCTTACAATATGCCCTTTGAAATCAACTAGTCAAATGGTAGGTTAATTTTAGAATAATATAATATATAAATTCATAATATATATACATTACTAATTAATTGATAAACAATTTATCTTTAGTACATTTATGGAACCACTGAAATAATTATTATTCGCTTTGCTCTTATTGGATGTCACAATTTTTAGGTGATAGGACTGCTTTCACTTCATATCACTTGGCTTCATGTTGTCATAAGAGTAAAGCAATATTACCAAAGTCAACGTCAATATTATAATGTTTAGTATTTTTATGGTGAACTCACTTTAAATGATGATTTAATAAAAATACGTTGTAAAATCAAATAAGGAAGGAAGTTTGAAAATAGCACCAGTGACAGATAAGTTGAGGAGTAATAGGTTAGCATGGTATGGGCATGTCATGAGGAGAGATGAAAACCATGTAACTAGAAAAGTGTTGAGTATGTTTGTGGACGGATATACGAGTAGAAGAAGACCGAAAAAGGTATGGATGGACTGCGTACAAAATGATATGTGCGTGAAAGGTGTGAATACTGAGATGACATTTGACAGGAGAGAGTGGAAGGGTAATGATTATGATGATGACGTTGTAAAATCAAAATAGGATAATTTGTTTGCTCGTGAAAGTAATCCATGACTTGGATCTCCGCTGTTACAATGATGCAGTTCAACCTGATGTAGCAATTATATTTGGTACAGTTGATGATGAATTTTGAACAAAGATGAATTCATTTTCAAAAGTTAATGGTAGTATTAAAAAAAACTTTGTTTTGGATTCGTCATTTGATTCTATTGTGTATCCATTACTTTTCCAAACGATGATACGGGGCATGTCACTATTCCTCATAATATACAGACTACATTTAACACACATGATGTCATGTAAAATTAATTGAAAATTGTGTCATGAGTTGCGATAAATTTCTTTATTTTCGTAAAGTTATGTTTACTTAGAATTTTAGAGCCTTACCACCCTACGCCTGCCTGTTTTTTGTTTCAAATTTATAATTAATTTAAATTTTCATTTAGACATAGATTTTTGAAAATGTTTATATAATTTTAAAACAGGAGCAAATAACCGAGTAGCCATGATGAAAACCTTTGATTATAGAAGTATACCCTTTGACAAAAGAACCCTAATAAAGTTCAAATTTTAATAAATCAATGAACTATGGTCGAATGTCGACCACTGGGCGCCCACTAGTATGTTTAAAACTTCTTATTTTTCGTACATCTACATGGTGGTGGGATGTTATTACAGCAACGAGTGGCGACATATTTAAATGAACCCCTGAATGCTGTAGTTCTGAGTTTTAAAATGATTATCAATTTTATCAATTTTTTAAATGTCTGTCTTAACTGATTTTTTAAAATTATTTTCCACGAAAAGTTTATATCATTTCCCAATTCAGAGAATTGACATACATCATTTCGAAAATTGCAAAAACACATTGGTTCAAAAATAGGGTTCGGCGAAAATTATAAAATAAAGAAGCAATGTACAGAACCGCGCATGCCCTACGTGTACCTTTACGCTGAAAAAAAAACCCGAAGTAGTCCTTACGACAGAAGAGAAAACTCAAAACAATGACAAATTTGAGAATTTTGAAATTATTAATATTACTGTGGTTTTCATATCTATTGGCATTTGGAGCAATAATTATATACAGTTTTATAAAGTCTATTAATCAATCAAACATATGATGAGCTGCAAAATATCAATAGTACATGTACACAGGCCCCTACACTACGCGTCGCTAGCCTGACGCAAGCTGCGCAAGTGCAGTACGGCTGGTCATGCTTACGTAGCATGTCATGACGCGAAATCATAAATTTATCTCCTGCCATAAATACGGCTCAACACTGTCTAAAGATGTTTTCACTTAGAAAATTCTTTTACTAAATTCGTCTCGGTCGGTATCGCGAGTATCAGCTAGTTTATAACACAATTATGCCCCTACGCTTCACTGCTAAAGCTGATGTACGGAGTTTTAACAGGAAGCCAGTACCAAATTAAAAAAACACTGAAATAATTACATATGCACAGCGTTGTTAATTAAAAATATTTTAATTAATTAATCTCATAAACTTAAAAAAGTCATATTCAACGTTAGGGAAGCAGCAAAAGAATTTTTTGCAAAATTAAATACTTTTACGGAGTTTTTACAGAATTGGGTGCATTTTTTTTCATAATTATCATCAAGTAATATTGAAAGTTGCCGTAGTGGTCGCGTGATTTGACTGGTGGAATGCCAATTCAACGTCTGAAGGTTCGAACCCTAGCATTTACCAAGGAGTTTTTCGGAATTCGTGTACATTTACTGACTGAAATTGATAACATTATCTGCTGACGGTGGAGGGAAATATATTGAGGAAGACTGAACCTGAAAAATGTTCTTGAAGTACCACCTTATGTGGAAAAATATAGAACTGTGAATATCTTGGAGTTTAAAATCATCAATATATCGTAGTTACACGCGATGATTATACCATACCTTCCTCCGGGAAGAAGGAAGTTTCAGTTTGCTTATAAGTGATGTAATAATACTGTGCCTTTATTAGAGAGTACACATATTTATAAGCATATAATTGGTATATATGGATATCTACATTGCACTATGACCCTGCAGTGGGTTTCTTACAGAAGCAATGAATATTGTTTTTCTTTTTAATTCTAATTAATTTAAGTACCAATATTACGAAAAAAAAATATTATGCTAGTTGGTTAATTCTGATATTAACTAGAATTAACTGGCGCAGACGATGATGTCCTAAATCATATAAATAGTTCCCTAAAATAAACAAAGAAACGTAGTGGTTGATAATTTTATGTGAACTTTATCCAATACACGCAATCCCGCCGTTCTACTACTACTCTTCAACAGCTAGAATATAACAAAATATTTAAACTTTGCGGAATGCGGAACACTGTCGCATCCCTAGACAGAAGATGTTTTGTGCAATTTTATGCATAATACATAAGATAGCGCATATAAATTGGGCTGATTTACTTAGAGCGCTTTAGATTATACAAAGTAACGAAATGTTTCGCTTAACTTTGATACTAAACTGCGTATTTCTCGGAGTCCTTGGTGCCACATGTGAGTAAAACTTAGCAATAAAATAATGACTAAAGACAGTTCTTTATATAAAATTTCAATTATATTCAATAGTTCAATAAAACACAAAGTTAAAATAATATTATATGAATCTAGAATTGGCGTTTATTTTTCCTTACTTACAACTTCGTCTCGATGTTTTTCATGTTTCAATGTTTATACATATAATATAATACGTATGTATACCTAAATCTGTATTCTACGTAACTATTTTCAGAGAGATTTTAACAAAAAGTTTAAGCAAGGACTGTAGTTAGGTGGAATTTTTCCATCGGAAATGTTATACGAATTGTCCCATTACCCTCTCTTAAATTTTCTTAAGTTCTTGCAGGATAGATTTTCAAAAATGCTTGCACTTTCGTGCCTTAACTATTCAACTGAAAATAATGACATTTTGCATACAAGATATCAAAGGTATAGAAAATAACGTAAGGTACCCTAAATCTAAAAAATAATTATAAAATATATAGATTAAATCTACATTAAAGCGAGCGAAGCTGCGAGCAGGCACTAGAATTATATGAGAAACTCTTGTGTAAAGTTTGTTTACTTCTTAATCCTTTGGTGCAAGTTGTGCATTGGTAGTTAGTGTTACTTAGTTTACTCGTAAACCTATAAGTTAATAAATAAACGACATTAATACTTAATTAATGTTTAAGTTCTCTCTAACTTAGTCATGACTGCTGCAGCTTATAACTGAGAGGTTGCCAGCATCTGCACCTATGCAAAATGCGTCTCAATCCTGGCTTTATAATAATACGAGGCATTTTTCATTTCGAACTGTCTACCTATAAGCTGTTGGCCTAACAAGCCTTTACTGCTTCACCGCTCTTTTTGAACGAGCGCTCAAAGCACTCAGCCTTATAGCATCAAGCACAACGTACATTGCATTCATTCATTTGTACATCACCATACTGGCTGTGATTGTTGCATTGATGTATTTTAGTCGCTTAACAAGTAAGCAATAGATAAAATCAGCACCATTCTACTTGGGCATTCAAAATACTTTGGATTACACATTACTTGCACTATTTTGTGGTATATTAAACCCCATGTACGAGTTTTCGTATTTAATAAGTCTGCATAGTGTTCTTATGCATTTTTTTATATTAATGCTAGAATCGAACCGACTTGAACCTTACCACATTGATAATAAAAACAAAATTGAAAGTATAAGGTAATTCCATTGGTAGGCACTTATTTTGTTTGAGTAAATACCATGATTTTTATTAACAGATATTAAAACATTTAAATTTACAGTTGGACCAAAATGCAAACTGGATAGAGCTTGTTCAATTAAAATTACAAATGATATATATAAGAGTATTCTGGAAGATAAAAATAATCAATTAGACCCCTTTAACGCTGAACGGGTTGATGTAAACTTAGGAACTTTCCAATATTCTTTCATAGATTTAACTACCACAGGATTTAAATTATGCAGTGTTAAAGATGCAAAGTAAGTGAATTTAGTGAAATTAATTCTTACTTATCTATCTTTTTTTTGTGTGGTTGTATGTGATACTCCTCAAAGGACTTTTGAATTTTTTTTTTTGAGTTGAGAATGTTTAGATCAAATTGACCCGCAGGTGGCCTCATCACTTTTAGGATTTTTTTTGTTTTCAAGGCAGGACAACGTCCGCCCGGTCCGCTAGTCTTCTATATAAATAAAATGATAACAAAAGCTACTGGATAGATTCAGATCACTTTCAGTGTCACGTCTCAAACGTTTGGTCTTTATGTAAAAAATATCCTAATATACGTATACATTAAGTTGTTAGAGGTATTCAGTGGTGGTTTGGGCCTGCCGCGAGACCCTAGAACTTGTACGATAATGTTAAGACATTTATTTTCAACGTAGTCTGGTGGCCTGCGACTTATGTGACCGTACCAGTGGAGACAACTTTCCTGCAGCTTGTCTGCAATATCACGGACTCCAAAGCTGCCACGGATGTGTTTCTTTCTAATGAGATCTAATCGCGTTACGCAATACATCCATAGTAGCAACTTCATCTCGGTGATATGTAGCTGCTGAACATGTTTACCTAGGACCGGCCACGTTTTGCTGCCGTGCAACAAAACCGGTCGGATGAAGCACTTGTACATCAGGCTTTTTAACTTCGCCGGTATCTTTGATCGCACAGAACTCCAGTGACCGCTTGCCATTTTGCCCAAACAGCACTTATTCGGGTTTGGACGTCATGATCGATTGATACGAACTCTTCTATCACTAACCCTAGGTATTTGAAGCTGCTGGTCTTCGCGACGCTTTCGTTACCAAATTTAACATGAAGGAAAAACATAACTCTTTCCAAATTTTTTATATTTATTTTATTGATAACACTACGTTTGTCAGTGGCTACTAACCAAAGAAAAAAAGAAACTCCATTGATAAACGGAAGAGAAAAGGCACTGAACTGTTTTACTTTCGTCTATTTATACGTAGATATATGCTCAACAATTTACTTTATAAACTAGATTGTGATACATAAATTAATCTAGCCCTAAACTAACGAAGTTAGAAAAGTATAACTACCATACATTACGTGTTTTTAACTAAGATTATATGGGATCGAGCTTAAGCTCTCGACCAAGAAAATTGCTATTTTTCACACAACTATAGGTAGGTACTATAGTTTTATAATGTAGTCTGTACTGTACATACTGACCTATACATACAGAAATAAAATTAGGTCTATACTTTATTGTTTAATTGTAACTCTATATTAATCATATACATATATATCTAGCTTAGATTTAGATACGTCGAAGATTGAAGTGGACTTGTATTGCCCGGAGTTTCATGCAAAAGGGAAGTATGATGCCCACGGAGTTCTTATCGGTATGCCCGTAGAAGGAAACGGTGAATTTACTATAGATACAAGTAAGTGTCTTGAAGTATACCATTTGGTACTTTTTTTAAACTCAGAAATAGACTTTTACCTTCTACAACCATATTACTATCATAATATTATGTAGAATGTAAAGCAACACCAAAAATATATAGTATTAATATATGTATTTTTTTTTAGAAGAGTATAGTTTTAAAATTCGCATGGATGTATCACATACAACTAAGGACGACAAACACTATTTGCATATAGATACATTAAATGTGGAAGCGACTGCTTTAGGAAACTTGGTTTACGATTTCAAAAATTTATTCAGCGGACAAATGGAATTAGGTGAGCCCTTCTTTCGTTAATCGGTTTCTTCAACAGCCAATCAAACTTTTTTTTAATTGATACATAATTAATTAATTCCATGATTTAATGATATGAACATTCTTATTTTTTTAAATACTTTATTCCGTTAACCTGAAGACATACCTAGTAATGAATATTCCATAAATGCATGTGAAAAAGATACAATTAACACAAAAACTATAACAAATGAAGTTGTTATTAAGCACATATCATTTAGAGGTCTATCGGAAAGTTCTGTCCGTTTTTGGAATAAAACAAAATACCATTATCGTCAATAAACTTTACAAAATAATATAATTTCCAGTATTATTAATGAGTTCTTGCGAGCGTGAAGCCAATTTATATACGTATTTTTTTCTCTTTTTTTAAGCGAAAAATTTAACGATTGCTTATTTGATATCTCCTTCATTTTAGAATGTTTTGCCGTTAATGTTAGAAAAAACAAGTGACGGTCAGAGGACAGCTAAGTGCAGGGAACATGGTCCTATCAGAAACTGTACCTTTACCGGACACTTTCAACAAATTTCATCATGCTTCTGTAGCATTGCTTCCTTGTTGAAATTCCTATAAAATACAGTTGCGTGAATGAACTTCATCCGTAGCTATAGGTACACTATCACTTCATATTTAAGACCAACGTGAATCAATGTTGGCCTAATTATTTTGCTGCGTCAGTATATATACATTAAGCATTAAAGATAGAGAGCCACACATGCGCAAAATAAACATGTTCTTAGGTGTCCATCGTGATTTAACGAAAGCGGACAAAACTCTCCAGTAGACCTATATCTGTTCTGCGAATTCTATTATATGTTCATACTGTTTTCAGGTGATAATTTCCTCAAATACATTAATGAAAATTCGAAAGCTGTTGCAAAGGAAGCACAGGGACCACTGTTCAGAGTTAAATTCGAGAAAATAGTTGATGACGTAAATGAGTTCTTGAAAAAGGAGCCACTTGAAACATTTTTTATAATGTAATAATACATATTAACAACTCACTGAAGATTATATTTTCATAATTACAGTCACAATTTTACCATATTTTTTTTTTCAATCTTCTGTTGAAATTTTTTATATTATTTTTTAAAATAAATAATTTGGTGAAGTGCATTTGATTTATTTTTAGTGTTCACTAGGTTACCACAAATGGGAACCATGGGGGAAACTACAAATAAGGTTTTTTTATTGTATTTACACTAATGATCACCAGAGAAGTTATACTGCTTTACTGTTAATAGAAAAATAGTATCTTTTTACACACATTAACCGTTTATTTGAAAGCAATCAAATATTCATACGACGACATAAAATACTATGAGTTAAAGATTGAAAAATGTATCATCATATATTTAAATATATGTTTTGTAGGTGGTAGAGGCACGCTGAAACGATTACTGGTTTCAGCATGAATGGGTTGGCTAGCCCGGGGTAGTACCTCTCACAGAAAACCGACGTGAAGTAACAGTGCTTACATTGTTGCGTTTCGTTCGGTCAGTGAGAGCGCCGGGGCCCATCTCCCTCCTCCCCCCTTACAACATTTGAAAACGTAACTTTTTGCCTTTAGAATTAAAATTGTTTCATTTACTTCTAATTTTTTTTACACCTTGACGCCATTTTGAATATTAAGTGCGTTCCCATGGGTTTAACTCGTAATATTTTTTAGAAGAATTTCCTATGACTTGTAAGTGTCATTCCTCTTCAAATGATGGCCCTCTATCTACCGCTATGAACAAAGAATGCATCGATACTGTACGCGCTATGCTCAAAACAAACGAGTATGTGACCTACCATGACATTCAGGCATTTTTAGACATAGGTTAGATATATAAAGTCGTAGTCGACGGTGCATGCTCCGACTTGAAGCCTGTGAATGCTGGTATCCCACAAGGCCATTTACTATCCCCTACTCTCGTTCTTCTGTATATTAATTATATGTTGCAAGTAAGCAACATTCATTGCTATGCAGACTATAGCACTGGGGATGCTCTATACACTGGCCATGCTAATATTTCCCGGGAACGCGTTGTTGAGTGCCGGAATCAACTTGTGTCTGAAATGGAGACGTCACTCGAACACGTCTCGCGTTGGGGTTCACAAAACTTGGTCCATTTTAACCCCATAAAGACACAAGTTTGCGCTTTTACCGCGAAAAAGACAAAGTTTGACGTAATGCCTAGCTTTCAGGGAGTCCCCTTAGTCGCCAAGCCCAGTATTAGTATCATCGGCGTTGACATATCGAGTGACGTTCAGTTTGGCGGTCATTTGGAAAGCAAAGCATTGTTGGCCTTCAAAAAACTAGGTGTCCTTAATAGGGCAAGAAAGCGCAAGTCCGCCCAGACACATGGAATACTGTTCTCACCTTTGGGCTGGAGCGCATCAATATCAACTGTTTCCGTTTGACCGCATCCAGCGTAGAGCGGCTCGAATCGTCGGCGACGAGGTAATATCCGATCGGCTCGACTCATTGGCACTGCATCGGTACATCGCGTCTCTTTGCGTTCTTTATCGCATTTACCACGGTGAGTGTTCAGAGGAGTTGTTTGGACTTATACCTGCCGCTACATTCCACCATCGTACTACCCGCCTAAAACTAAAATTTCACCCTCACCACCTGGATGAGTGGAGGTCGTTTGTCAAGGTCGTTTCTGCCTCGTACTTCGCCTTGTGGAATCGACTCCCAGCGGCGGTATTTCCAAACAATAAGGAATTGCAAACCTTCAAGAAACGAGCGTACACTTTTTTGCCGGCAACGCACTTGTGACTCCCCCGGTGTTGCTAGTGTCTATGGACGGCGGTGATCACTTACCATCGGGTGACCCGTCTGTTTGTTTGCCTCCTATAATATAAAAAAAATCAATCACAAAAAGACATTTGAGTTTAAAAAATGGGTTACCCATAGATCCTTCCTAATTTAACTGAGACTTAAAAAGCGGATCACATCACTTGGTGCAATGCCATTAATACTAGATTCAACGAATAAACTTGAAGTTTGGTGTGGGTAATAGTAACGGTTGACGAAATATAAATTTACAACCCCAAAACATAGCAGAAATGGAACGTTAGGGTTTTTCAGTTAAATCCGCATCCACTAAAGTGCTGAATGTGCGGTCTGTCGCTAAGTGAATGATTGCTACTTTTTTTTAATAGAATTAGACTCGCGGCTGCTGTGTCTTTGGAAGATAGTCGTGCAGTAGATAACAGTTGGTTTACGATCATTTGTTTACCTTGAGCATCATCAGCATCAGCAGTAAAAGCATCATCTTGCATAATGATAATGTCAGCTATACTCTATCGGCTGCACTTCGAGCTGCTCAAGATCTGCATCAGCTAATTCCACCGTTTCCATTTCATATCAATACTACCAGACGTAGACGGAGCAGGTCTTAATCCGTTCGTAGTCGATGTACCGTTTATCCGCACAAAACGCTTTGCATCTTCATATACTATGGGAACTACTTGCGTCTGTGTTTTTCCTTAAGTATATAATATAGCGGTTTTTAAACGAGGAGTGAATAAGTCGTTACTGGGTGAACGCGTTACATCTTAGGCATAGTTCTGACTTTTCATCAGGTATTACAGAGGTTAGGCGCCTCGCAGTGTTTAAAAAAAGGAAGCCCATGAAATGTGATGATTACAGATGACGAGAAATCGACATTTCTATATTATCCACATATAATATGTACATTTTTTTTTTTCGTCTGGCAACATTTTGACGATTGTATTTTAATTCTAAATATTTATATAATTCGTTCTAATAAGTCTGTGTTCGTGTTAAAAATAATAACTTTCAAATGTATTAATATTAAATACATAAATAGATAACCAAAGTATAAGAAAAGTGAAGTAACACAAAAGGACATTGTCAACGGCTTCAAATTTGAAAAATGTGAGCAATCCTGGGGAGTATTTGTGAAATTATTACAATATATACGCATAGAATACAAAGTACACACAAATAGCAAATCACTTGTCATCGTTCACACTGTGAACAACGTCACGTATAATATGATGATTGCTCCGACCGGTTTCGGCCATGGCGACCACTTTGACCCTTAAACTTAGAAATGGCGCTGGTGCGCTCGAAGATGGCTTATGTAGCCTATCTTCGCATTATCTACGTATAATATAGGCAACCTATGTCTCGATTTGCTTGACAAATTGGGGAAGCAAATTTGAGGACGAAATCAATCAATTGGTCTCACATACATACATATATTTATTTTACTATTATACATACTCCACATATACACTGTACTATCCAAAACTTATAATAAATAATATCCTAGTACTATATAGCATTAAAATTTTACTAACTAATTCTCTACTATTGTCACTTCTTCTCTGAAATGATAAATTTCTTTATTGCATTTCAAATACTATCTCACATTATTTTGTTAACTGCTTGTAGTTAATCTCTGGTACCTGCCTTTTAGGTTTTGTGGAGTTACTACCATGAACAGAGCAATCATGACCCGCAAGGCCACAGCGCAGGATACAGAGAATAAGCTTAAATTAGCTCTCACAGAACTTAAAGCGTCTCAAGCCCTGTGTCAGCAGTTGCTGCAGGAACGTGAAGACAGTGAGATTGAAGTGAAAAAGATCATTGACAAGAATACGGAATTAAAAAGTGAACTCGCTGAATTGCATATTGAGTTGATGGACACTCTTGCTCAGCGTGATGAACTGCAAGGGGCATTAACATCGTTGAACCACTGCAGTGACACCCATGAGCAAACTCTGAACCATATTAATAAATTCGAACATAACTCCCAAAAATTAATTAGTGATCTGGAGTTACAAGTTAATTGTCAAAAACAAGCTCAAACACACTCTCTTTTTGATGAATTAATAGATAGTATTCCTAAACAAACTTATATTCAGCAACAGGTTTGTCCTGTCATGAGTAGTCACAATAAGTTAAAAAAATATATTAAGATAAATAGATTAATAAATAAGTATAATAAGAGAATTAAATATAGAAAGATACAGCAGTCAATTACTGTTATAGCTAGGGAAAAATTATTATTAAGGGAAGAATTAGATAAGTTAAGATCTATTTCTTTAAAAAATCAAAATAGATACAGCACTGACATACAGCGCTTACAGGCTGACCTAAAAATTAAAGAAACTTATATCAGGTCATTATGTTCAAAAAATGAGTGTTCACAAAATCAGCTACGAGAACACTTGGTGTCAGTTGATAAGTTGATGGAGTCAGTTGCAGGGAATGTGGAAGAGGTTGAGTCACTTGGCAAAGATTGTGTGTTGAGTGATTATAATCGTTCTGGGTCTCTGTGTAGCATAAAATCATCAGTAATTGATGTAGCACAGGAATCAATCCCTGTACTGTCTCTGCCCTCAATAATGCCTTCTTCATCTCAAACTTGTAAGCTGGACACAGAACATAATCAAAAGAAAGTTATTATTAATAATAATCCAGTACATAAGAGTGCTCGTGTCATGGTTGTTAAAAAAAACTTTCTTTTTAGTGATGGAATAGGTAAGGGTATGGGGTTAATGTTGTCACAGATTCTAGGCAATGACATTATTAATTACTAGCTGACCCGTGCAACTTCGTCTGCACCAAATCGGTTATCACCGGTGTCAATTGTATTTTTAAACGCGAAAAATTTTAATATACCTAAAACCTTATTGCAGCCACACCTATGGTTTCCAATTGTGAATCCAAACTATCAAGGGACTCACTCAAACATATACCCAGATGGTATGTGAGAAATCTTTTAAAATAAGCCTACAACCCATTCGTAGCATCATCAACTGAGTTCAATAAAAAATAAAAACTAACCTACATATATTGGCGATAATGTGAAAAAAAGCTTTAGAGGTCTATGGACCCCCAGTTTCTAAAGAAGTTCCTTTCCCTTTTTTGTAGACGTTTACTATACAGTCAGTAGAGTTTACATTATAAAATATCAAGTTGATGAGTTAAATTGTAAATTAAACGATAAAATATATTCATAAAATAAATAATGATAAATGAAACACTGAATGATATCATAACTATTTTTAACTTGTATTAAAACTTTTTCACGCTCCATTGTATTGAAGAAAAATATAAATATTAAAAAGATATGAGCACGACGCGTCAAATGTCACTTGCCTGTAACTATTTGTCTAAGAGCTAGTGACGGTTTCGACAAATTTTCTATAAGACAGTTTTTTATATATCTTTATGTTCTTCCGAACAGCGTGCGGGCTACCTGGCTGCCGGTAAACGTTGCGTTTATTACTGCATATCGTAACTTTACTGGCAAACATATTGATTTTTATATAATTTTTGAATGTTTTGTTTTTTATTAACTTTGAAACCCTACTAAAACATGAAATTATTATTGCCAGACATTTTTGTTATAAATAAAATAAAATAATATAATTTGCCCGATGCTATTTTTTTGTAAATAAAATAAGTATGTTCTAACCATATTAAGATAGCTGTAATTTTAATAATAATATTATTATTATTTTAATGAACGCATAGTCGCCTAAGTGACATACAACTATATAACAATAAGAATGACAATAAACTTAACAATAGCTTATATTAATTTTGTACAATTCTTTAGCATCTTTCGAAATGGGGTCAGACAATAACGAATTGTACAAACCACTGTTGAACGAACCAGAAGCATTAAGCCGAGATTTAATATCTTCGCTTCGAACACATTCTGCCAGGATGTGGTGCACATCATCGATGAGCTCACAACTCTGGCAGAGTGGTGATGGTACTTTACGCATCAGGTAGGCGAACTTTTTACATGGGATGTGTCCTGAGCGTAATCTCATTCCTGTGATTGCTTCCCGACGGCAAATCGTACTGACATCAATCCATGGTGACCGTAAGGGATGTGGCTGAATCGTTCTGTACCATATTCCTTTTGTTTTAGAACGCTCATCAAAGTATTCCTTCCAATGCAAGTAACAGCTATTTTTAAATACTGAGCATACATCCAAGTAAGTTGGTATTATAAGTATTAAAAATTTTTAAAAGTTTTGGAATTTGACTCAAAAAATGCGGCTCCTAAATAATTCCCAGCTTTAGATCCGTCAGTGTATATATTAACAAAATTTTGATAATATTTATTTATATATTGAAGACAAATATCTTTTATTTTAAGAACATCATATTGACGCTTTGGCTTCCAAATACCATCTACATTTATTTTAATTATATTGTGCAAATCAATGTTATCGACCCAGGTGTGTAAAGTGAACATTTCATGTTTTATACTTATTTGAATTGGAGTATTTTATATTGAGAAAAAATAGAAACTAATAATGGTCTTTTTCTTTTACGCCAATAGAGTGATTGGAAAGGGGTGGACAGTTCTTCTGATACATTGGTTAGTTCGTTTTTTTCGAATGACTTAAATTTAAATAGAATTTTGCCAGCTAAATATTGTCTCCTAAGATGTAAGGGACATATGCTCAAATCGCTTTCCATAACATAGATTGAAGTACTTTTAATGAAACCCCCGATAAATCTCATGGCCTGGTTTTGGATTTTTTCAAGTTTATAGAGGTTAACCTGAGCACTACTATCATAATGAAAGCTCGCATAGTCAATTCGACTGCGTGTAATATTGAAGTATAAACGAACTAAATGTTATGGACGAACACCTCAATTAAAACCGGCTAATGCTTTGAAAACGTTTAGAAACTTGGAGCTAAATTCTGCAACTGCATTGATATGTCTACCCCATTTTATGTATGATAAAGATAGCGATAATTGTGGAAGCGCCTGTTATAAACGCATGTATTCAAGATGACGTCAGTTTCAAGTCATATGTCTACGTTTATCGTTGTTTTTCAGTGATTACGGTGAAATCTCAATATCGTAATGGTTCATAAAATGAAATATGTTCTTTGCAATGGAAAAAATAAAATGGTTTGAAATGAATTATTTTATTTATAAAGAATATCATCGGGCACATTATTGTCATTATTGTCTGGCAGTGATAAACTCATGTTTTAATAGCGTTAATAAGTAACAGGATTTTTTTTTCCTATAATTATTTATATATCAAAATTTTGACCTGTAAAGGTGTGATGCGCATTAAAAACATAACGTTAACCGGCTACCAGGTATCTTGAATCCTGTTTGGAAGGGCATAATATAATTCAATCATATTAAAGAACCAGCTTTTCTAAAATTCTCGTTCTTCCAACGTTGCTGGCTTTTGTACTAAGGTGTCGCAAAAAAGTCTAGTTACGTTAACTACAATTTTTTGTTTTTCGTTTTCCTGGAGAGCCCCTTGCATTTTATCGGACAAAAAGTATCCTAAATGTAACCTTGGAATATTAGTTATTACTGTGTCAAGTTTCGTTAAAATCGGTTCAGTACTTTCAGCGTGATGCGTGTTCACAGGGACAGAAAGACAGACAGACAGACAGACAGACAGACAGACAGACAAAAATTGTAAAAAGATTATTTTTGGCTTCTATATCGATAACAAAGTCTACCCCGATCAAAATTTTCAAAAAATATTTAATGTACAGATTTGACCTGGCTACAGTTTTATTATAGTATAGATTGCATGCCGGGTTCCTTTTTTAACCAAATAATAGAAAGAATTTTGAACACAGACTTTGACAAAAACTGTAATGTTATAATATTAATAGCTAACACTTTAAATATAAAAAAAGAGTGATTTATATAAATTATCAGAAAAACTGTTATCCTTGGACGTAGGGAAAATAATGCTGTGTACTTTCCCTTATTCAGTATCTTTAAAAGACAAGAATAATAACATTCATTTTTTAAATAATTGTTTATACAATTTGACATGTCATCGTGACAATTTTTTTTGTTTTTTCTCTCTCTGTTTGGAATATTTTTCCTTTCCCTTTTCTCTTTCCCCCCCTTCTTTTTTTTTTTTTTTTCTTTTTTTTTTTTTTCTTTTTTTTTTTTTTTTTTTTTTTTTTTTTTTTTTTTTTTTTTTTTTTTTTTTTTTTTTTTCTTTAAAAAAAAAAGTTTTTTTTTTTTTTTTTTTTTTTTTTTTTTTTTTTTTTTTTTTTTTTGAATTTTTCTTTTTTTTTTTTTTTGAAAATTTTAACCCTTTAAAAATTTTCCTTTTTTTCTTTTTTTCTCTTTTTTCCCCCCCTTTTTTTTTTTATATTAATAAGTTTATTAATAATTTTATATTGACTTGGGAAAATCTGTTCTTTCCTAAAAAATACAAACGTGAAGTAGCTATATTGATAGCTTATAATATTAATAGGTTAGATGACTCAGCAGTATCATGTAGTTTAGCTAATGATACTGGGAATATTTTTTTAAACCAATAGATAAGACAAAGGAGCAGTGTTACATCTCATTATATCATCAGAATATTAATCGCTTCTTCGGCAAAGTATTAGATATAGACTTATTATTACATAGAGAGAGACTAGATATATTATGTTTCACTGAAACTTAGCTTAAACCGGATAAAATGTTATTTTATGTGCCTTGTTTTACTGTAGCCAGTGTGTTTAATCGAACAATCACTGCCGGTGGTGGTTGTATTATATTATTAAAAAATAATCTAAAATTCAAAGACAGGAAAGATATATGTAGTCTCTCAACTGACCGTATTTGTGAAGTGGCCTGGGCAGAGATGAATGAATTAATTATTTTTGTGTTTATAGACCGCCATCGTCAAATTTTTATCAATTTTTACAAAAGATGGAGGAAATTTTAATAAGAATATTTAATATTAATAAACGAGTTTTAGTTTGTGATGACTTTAACATAGATATTTTGAGTATGTCGCCAGAGGTCACTATGTTCACATCATTATTTCGGTCATTTAACCTGGATCCTCTCTTTAATGAGCCAACTAGAATTACTTCTCAGAGTGCATTTTGCATAGACAACATTTTCACTGACTTTGAGACCATTGGCGGTACTATTATTACTGGGATACGGTTTGATCATAAAGGACTAATTGTTAAAATAAACTGTAAAAAACCTACCACTGAGTATAAGAAAACAGCTAGACTAACAACCCAAACTAGATTAGATCGTTTAAATCACAATATTCTTCAAAAATTATCTTCCAATTTTAGCAATCAAGATCCAAATGAGGATTATGACAGCTTGTTATATCATAAGGACGGAATTTAATAAACACTGCCCAAGAAAAGTTGTTAATGTAAAAAATAAAAATAATTTTAGTGAATGGGGCTACCATAGGAATTAAAAAAAGTAGAGATCGACCATACGATTTGTATTACAGGAGATCATTAACTAGCGATGAATCCTTTCATACTTATGTCACAAATTATTCTAAAATTTTTAAACGTGTTTGTGTAGCTGCCAAAGCAAAATTTTTAGGAAATAAAGTACTTGAGTCTAGTAATAAGACCAAGACTGTCTGGCATATTATAAATAAAGAATTAGGAAAAAATAAAATAAATGATAATACGCGTAATCTAGATGTTGATGGAGTACTAATTTCAAACAGTTCAGAGGTAGTGACTGTTTTCTAAGATTATTTCACAAATATACCTTTACAGGTAACAAAAAATATTAATTCATCAGCCCAAGGTGCCGTATCATTTTTAAAAAGTCTGAGTGCACCTGTAAAGTCAAAATTTAATTTGACATCTATTAGTGCAGGTGAAATAATAAGGACTTTTAAACTATTAAATTTGAAACATACTGAAGACATATGGGGAATGTCGGTAATGGTAGTTCAGTCCTTAATTATCAATATTTCACCATATTTAGCTAACATATTTAATAAGTGTATAGCACAAGGAACCTTTCCCAATCTAATGAAAATAAGTAAAGTAGTTCCTTTATTTAAATCAGGCTGTAAGAATAGTCTTGGAAATTATAGACCAATTTCTGTACTTCCGTCGTTAAGCAAAATTTTTGAGAAGATTATGCTTAAGCAATTAGTAGGATATTTTAAAGCGCAAGAGATTCTGGATGATCGACAGTTTGGCTTCACAAAATCAAAATCGACTACCGACGCTGGTGCAACGCTTTTAAGTAATAAATTGCGGGCTTGGGAAGGATCGCAGGATGCAATTGGTGTGTTTTGTGATCTATTTTGACTGCGTTGACCATAGTACCCTTATTCTAAAATTAAAACATTACGGTGTTTGTGGAGTCTCTCTCGACCTTCTTGTCTCCTATTTAAAAGATCGCTGTCATAAAGGTAGTATAGACGGGGTAACGTCTGCGGGATCCTTGACTCGAATTGGCATTCCACAGGGTTCCATTTTAGGGCCGTTTTTGTTTCTTGTATATATAAATGATCTGCCGCTAGTGGTTGATAACTGTGCAGATGTAGTTCTTTTCGCGGATGACACTTCGCTTATATTTCAAGTAAAAAGAAAAGATTCCGAGATTAGGTATCTAAGCAGTATTTTAAATAAAATTTCCTATTGGTTTGCATTAAATAATTTATTGCTAAACGCAGACAAAACAAAGTGCATAAGATTTACCTTGCCTTATGTTCCACCAACTGATAGTAAAATCGAGATCCAAGGGAATCTAGTTGGCTTAGGTGACAATACTGCGTTCCTGGGTTTCACACTTGATTCTAAACTACAATGAGGTCCTCATATAAAAAAATTGGCTGGAAGATTAAGTTCTGCTGTGTTCGCCATTCGAAAGATTGGCCAGCTAACAGATATTGCCACTGCTAGGTTGGTCTACTTCGCTTACTTCCATATGTCTTATGGCATTTTGTTGTGGGGGGCCGCAGCTGAGGTAGACACCATATTCGTACTACAAAAACGGGCAGTTCGAGCAATCTATAATTTGGGACCTCGTGAATCATTAAAGACTAAGTTTCAGGAATTCGGTATTTTAACCCTGCCCTCTCAATATATTCTTGAAAATTTGATGTACGTCCGGAAAAACTTAGATAATCTGGATTTAGTAAAAGACCGACATAATGTAAATACCAGAAACGATAACAAACTGGTCACTCCATGTTTCAGGCTTACTAAGACCAGTAACAGTTTTTTAAGTAATAGTGTTAGATTTTATAACAAAGTCCCAATGCACATTACCGATTTGCCAGATAGTAGGTTCAAGTGTTATGTGAAGCGGGTCTTAATACATAAAGGTTATTACAGGGTGGATCAATATGTGAACGATAGCGACGTGTGGAAGTGACGCCTCTCTCTGTGCAACCACTAAAAACAAATGTAGCTTTATGTGTTTATTATGTTGTAATAA
>AP028446.1:6516995-6648375 GCA_036509395.1 Antheraea yamamai
AAGATATATAACGAAAACATTCTTACGCGTTTTAAAGACACTTTTATAGGCTTCGACTCGCTGATAGAATCAACAAAAAAGTGTGTGTATACTTATGTGCACGCGTTAGAAGTTATACTTCTTTGGCGTAACAAGATAAAAGTCTTTTAAAAAAATTTATCTTTCGCCTTATTTCTACGTTTGTAGAAAAAACGACACTAACAATAAAAAAAAATGGTATTTAATACACTGAAAGTTTTAATACAAAGAAATACAAACAACAAATACAAAGAAACAAAATGTTGACTATAGCTAACTTCAGGGTGTCGGTTTTTCGTGACGGTGTGCGCCCGCATCGTAATAACTTTAGGGTGTCGGTTTTTCGTGGCGGTGTGGCCCGCATCATAAAAATTTACTCTCATAATTTTTCCCTAACGCGCCAAAAGAAGTATAACTTTAAAATTAATATAACCAATTTATTGATAATAATATAGCTTCGGAACAGCTACTGAACAAAAAAAGGAAAATCGGTTGAGAAACACCAAACAGATGAGTAATGGACTGTTTTATCTTCGCCTATTTATAGATTAGTCGTTTTATTTATATTAATTATCAGAATACCATAGGCTATTTAATATTTGAACACGACGTCTTCAAATTTCTAAACAGAGGAAGAATGAAATAAAGTTTTCTATGTACTGTTATAACCCTTAATACTGTGGGCATAAAGCGCATTCAGCGTTTCAGCTTATGACGCTGTTTTATCACAAGTACAACTGTACATTTTTACTTTTCTTCATTTAAAATTTCCATTACTTAAAATAGTCAGGATTTTGACCTCGCGGAGTACGGCACTGTGCACTCAAAGCAAAATTCGGGAGTCAGCGTATTTAGTGTTAATATAAATCTATATATTTTTCAAATATATAAAGTTACTGCAAAAGTGTGTAGTTTAATTTTTTTTTTAAAGACAACCAGGGACGGTCTCCTAACAGTACCACTACAGAAATAAATAGAAAATTCGTTGATTAATATAACTTAGGTAAAGTTTCAGTATTTTTGCGGTCGTGTTTTTTACTATTTCTTATTAATAATTCTTCTTATTCTTTACTTCATTTGACTAAGCGACAATTAGATCTTTGAACTCAATTGTTTACATTCAAAATAGGCCTTATTCCCATGGAAAGAATTGTTCGTATGAATTTTTATTAAAAAAGTTATTATACTCATATACCTTACATTTGTGTAATTCTGATGATGTTTTTTCAAATTACTTGATACATTTATTGTTGCATTATTGCTAATTTACATAATATCATCATGAATCATTGCTTATGTAGGTATACGTCGCTTTGCACTCGATTAGAAAAAAAAAACGTATACACTTCACACACCGTTTTGATCATTTTGAAAAACTAATCAATTTTTTATAGTGGTTTATATTTCTAGTAGTAAGAGACACTGTAATAAGGTTGAAACAAAAAAATTAAGTTTGGTTTTTATTACATTAGTTTTTTTTTACGTTTTGACTGTACACGGATTTGAGCTATTCATTATGGAACTTCTTGACGGGTACAAATACATATGTCGTCTTTGTAGTCCTTTTGTTAGTAGTGACGAGAGCTTACCACAGGACTTAACAAAGTAAGCCGATGGTAGTCCTCCAGAGGTTGTTATCGAACTCCTTAACAGGTAGAAATAGATATGCCGTCCTTGTAGTCCCTTTGTTAGTAGCGACGAGAGCTTACCACAGGACTGAACAAAATGATCTGATGACGACCCACTTCAAAAATTGTTATGGAACTCCTTGATGGGTAAAGACAGATATGTCTTGTTTGTACTCCTTTCGTTAAGTAATAACAAAATGAACTCATTATGGACTCTCAGAAACGGCTAGGGAGCTCCTTCATGGGTAGAAATAGATATGTCGTATTCGCATTCTCTTTATTATATTTTATTATCTATTCAAAATATCTACAATAATATCATAAACACGCTGCAGCATTTACAAACAAATGTAATCTTTCAAAAGAATCGAGTATGCTTATTGTTTATCAGAACATAGTCTCTCAAGTCTTGTTTATAATAAAACGAATTATTTAGTGAAAAGTCTATCAAAGCTAGAGATGCAAAGTTTGTCGGCGGAATTAGGGTTCGTTTTACACAATGACCATCATATGCTGCCCGTTGTGCTACAGCTAATACAACTTACAATTCAGGTGTTTTGTAGTATGTTGTTCACAGAATTATTTTTGATATAAAAGCAAACGCTAATTTAAAAATTCTCCTATCTAAATCTAAAATCTATATGTAATAAAATTCAGTTATCACGATATAGTTACTCACCTAGCCCATAAGGAATTAAACACGAATCCGACACTATGATACTTTTCAGCGTAAACTCTATATTTCTAGCTACTCTATAGTAAACAAAAATTTTGTTAGCACGACAAAGATACGCATCTAGCCCATGAAAAATGAAACTTTCATCCGATACTGTGAGACTAAACATCCGAACCCAATCCTGATGTTTGTAGCTACTATGAATACTAAAGTTCAGTATACAGCTAATCAGCTGATCCATAAAATGAAACGTTGATGTGATTCTATGAGACTAGACCTCTGATTGCAAAGTTGATGTTTTTAGCGATTAATACTACTAAAACTGTGTTATCATGATACAGCTACTCACTTGGTCTATGAGAAATGATACTCTCATCTGATACCATAAGACTCAACCTCAGAGCGCAAATTGTTTCTAGCTATTATCAATATTAAAATTCTTTTATCACGAAATAGCTCTCATCTGGTCCTTAAGATATGAAACATTTAGCTGACACTATGACACTAAGCCTTTGATTGCAAACTTGATGTTTCTAACTATTATCTATACTAAGAGTCAATTATCATAAATACTGCCTTCATCAAACTTTAAAAAATTGAAAACTTGCTCCTACACTGGAAGAAAACATCTAAGCACAAACATAATGTTTCTAGCTATTATCTAGACTATGATCCAGTTACCACAATACTAATCCTCATGAGAATGTTGATCGGGCACTAAGGGGCTAAATATTTGAGCACAAATTCGATATTTCTGTATATTAAGTATACATATTTAGGTTTAGTTACACTGTTCTTGACGTAGTTATGACCTTGAGAAACTATAATTTATTTTGGTACTATAACATCAAATATAACAAAAAGTAGAACATCAATAATAAGAAAATATTGTAATATTTTTTATAAAAGTATCAAAGTCGTTTAAAGTGCGCTATAATTCCACGGTTATCAGTTCTCGTGTCTGTATGCGTGAGCTATACGTGTCTAGTAGGACTTGATGCCAACATTGAACCGCGAAAAATTGAGAGCGCGTCCTTAACGAAAGTCCCTGTGGTAGGTTTATCATCATGGCTTTTTATACTTTATACGTTTAGTTGTTTGACCACAATGTCGTCACCTGATATTATTTTTTTTATATATTATAGGAGGCAAACGAACAGACGGGTCACCTGATGGTAAGTGATCACCGCCGTCCATAGACACTAGCAACACCAGGGGGAGTTGCAAGTGTGTTGCCAGCCTGTGTTTGGGGGAGGGCGGAGGGGGGAAGAGGAGATGGGACTCCGGCGCTCTCACTGACCGAACGAAACGCAACAATGCAAGCAATGTTACTTCACGTCGGTTTTCTGTGGGTCGAGTGGTACTACCCCGGGCGAGCCGACCCATTCATGCTGAAACCATTAGTAGCTCCTGCGTGGCTCTACCACCTACAAAAAGGCGATGTGATTTAAGATGGTAAGCACGCTAGACTTAGAGGAGGACTGACTCTCAATTGCAGATATAGTTGCTAAATGACAAATTTTCAACCGATGGCGATAGTAGACCTGTAGACCCTCTAAATTGTGAAGTGACAATAAATCGCAACTTGTTTATACCGCTTCCAGTCTTATTCACTTCGTCGAATTACTTTTAAGTCTCCAAAATTTTTTTTACCAAACGACAAACTCATTTAGTGATTATCCTAAAGCTATATATATTATCAATTCATAAAGGAAATTAATTAATCTTAACGCTAAATAAACACTGTATGCTCAAGAGTTATATTATTCAATAGTTTCGGGAAGTTATACATCAACTAATTAATATTGGCTAGGTTTAGTTGGTATATTAATTAATTCATAATTCATTCATTACAGGAATTTACACGCTTCAATCGTAGTACATATGTTATACATGCTAGTTGAGAATCAAAGGTATTAGCTATTATGGCAAAATTAATTAACTTCCAAATTATTTTATTATTAATCAAGCATCTTTAAATTGTAAATATATTACGCTATACAACTCATTGCCCAGAAGAAAACGATCCCAGAAGCTGACCGCATTATTATATTGTATGATTATTTATGTACTAACCAAATTATTGGTCAGGCTTTTAGTCACGATACGCGTCAAACAGTCGACTATTTGATCGATGAAAGCGTTACTTTGCGGAAACCTATTATTAAATATTAGGGTGGACGTTACTTTGCACGTCCGCGTGGAATAGATTTTCCGTTACTACATCTCACTGCAACACAGAACGTTACTAACATATTAAAAAGTACGTAATTAAAACCAATCGTCGATTGAACTATAAAAATACATACAAATTAATATAAAGAGATAAAAAAGAAAGAATCTGAAAAATAAAAAAAAATATAATTCATTAAAATGAGTCGCAGATTAACGTGCAACGACTACAATCGATTACTTATAATTATATCGTTTAAAATTATCAAAGAATTAATAGTGAGTGCACACAAATTAACGCCAGATAATTTTTTATTATATTTTACAATCATGCGAATTCTTTAGTAATTTGCTCGGTTAATTAGACACCTAATAACAAATGAGATTATATTCTACTAGCTTTTGGCATCGGTTTCGCTCGCTTTAATGCTAATTTGTCATTATGTTATGACATTCCATCTCCTTTTTGTTCCTCTGACAACGTATATGCAAAATTTGGGATGATATGTTAATTTAAACGTAGAACCGTGATGAACAATCCTCAAAATACAAATTCCTCATACATATAGACAGATTTACGTATTTACAAATTAAGTTACTAAAATGAATGTAAACCGTAATATTGTACGTCAAATCATAAATAGATAACAAAGGAAAATTTCGTAACGTGTCTCACAATAGACCATATAATTTGGCATCACAATCTGTGACATAATAGCATATCGCTCATGCATTGTAGGTAGATGGCTTACCTGGCACGGTGTGGAAAGTAGTCAAACGATTGATCAAGCAACCTTGTTAACCTATATACCTAAATATGTGAAATTCTGAATTTAGTTGTCTATATTTATATATATATCAGTTTATGTAACTTATTGGACTTATTTTGAACTATGTGATAGTGGTATCTAAAAACACCTCACGTATTTCGGGTATTACATATTATAAAATAAAGTTCTCTGTCACGTCTGCCTGTTCGCGATAAATTCAAAAAGTACTGAACGGATTTCAATGCGATTTTCACCAGTAGATAACATGATTCATGAGGAAGGTTTATGTATATAATTCGTCAAGTTTTTATTTGATTGTTTAGTTATAAGGGCGAGACAATGTCCATTGAGCTCGCTAGTCGAAATATATAATGAAAATACAGTATCTGGAATTGGCACATCTCTTTGTCTATTCACCAAAAACGTTAATGTATTTTAAAAGCATGTATGTTAAAAAGGTAAACCCGATCAAGTTTCTTGCCTGTTCTTCTGGATACTTAAGACTTTCTCTTGAACCAGTGGTAGTTCTGACGTTCATAAGCTCCTTCTAAAGGCCTAAATTGAATTAGTGTTTTTAATTTTGATATAGTTCGTTTAGGCTCACGTCAACGTCACGATGTTTTCCATTACCAGAAGTCGAGGTTCAGTTATAAGGATGGAAACCTACGTCCATCGACCCTGTGTCGGAATACGCTATCAACTAAGCCAACACCGCTTCAAATCATCCTTCCCTGAAAACTCTGTTTATTACAGGATTCCATGCCACCAATAAGTAATCATAGTTTCAACAACTGCCAAGTAAATGATTGAAAAGTGGATAATCGACTCTAGAGATTAATTTTCATACTATGTGAAATATGAGTTACCTAATCTATATGTAAATCAGCAGTGAGTAAACAGTTAAGGACGTCTCTCTCCTTTATTTTTCAAGCGATTTTCTACATTCCTTTTTTATTTAGTAGTTATTGATGCGCTTTAGTGTTCTCAATAAAATGCGAAAATTTTTTCTCTATGGTCGAAGTTTCGCCATTGGGCAAGCGCTCGTTTAAATAAATTGACACGCGGTAAAAAGACGGTTGTGTAGTCGTAGAAAAATGCAATTCTGTAGAGCATCGCAGATTTATCCTTGGCGCCACATTTTTTTTTCTCATCCACTATCGCATACATTTACTTCGACGTGCTTGTTACCTACACCTAGTTTTTATTGCACTTGCGGTCTTCTTTTTATTGCGACAACGTTCTGCTCACGACGTCCAAAGTCAATATTATTACTTAAGTCTACCTACCTATACTATATTTTATGTTGTAAAGTTCAAGAGCTTTTTTGCTGCGCTGTTTTTGCCATATTTGATATATTATCTTTGCATTTTATAGTTCACTAGCAACCGCTTCAGACTTTCCTTCCCCAGGACAAAATATTTAAGTGTGTATACTTGCATGGTTGTTAGTTAAATGGTGTTGAAGTTTTCCGTTCTCTGATATGCATATATAGCGTACCAAATGCAAAAAGAACGTATTACAGTAGTTTTATATAAAAAAGCGCATACATATTTGTGCTTTAAAATTGTTTGAAATGATATTCTTTTCCACGTTTCCCGACACCTAAAAGTGACACCATGAAGTTGGTTGGTAATTGTTTGACAAGTTATCGTGAGACCTGACTCGTTATATTCAAGGTATATGAATCTACAATATGTATTTTATGTCACTGGAGACAAAATATATATTTATAATACATATGTATTTATTTGTGTGTGATTTTAATATAGGTGGTCAATGATAGTTTATCGTGAATATTCGTGGTAAAAGTTATTTTACATCATATAAACTTTTTAAGAAAGTTTATAGATATGAGGTTAACTCTGGTTAGTATTCCTTTTATTTGTTTATATCATAAATAGTTTATTCTACTTATTTTTGGTATATTACTTTATATATAATATAGATAATTAACTTTATAGGTTTTTAAAGTTCATTATATTTTTTTATTAAAACATTATCCGTTTGCATGTAACGTCTTTTTTTAAGATAACAAAGTATAGCTTCTTACGGGCGTACATAATTGCATATACTGCGCGATTGGTTAGTCGCTAGTAATATTTTTACAGAACACATGTTAGTCGTTTCCGGTTCTAAATCGATTAAAAAAATAGGTGCTTAACGTTTGACCTAATTATCTAGAGAAAAACAAAAAATATATTCAATCCAATACGCGGCTTTGTTAAAGCACGTGGTAAGACGGTGGCATTGACCGCGTCGGAGTGTGTTCACCGAAGCGTGAAAGAAGGAACAACAAAGGATAATTTTTAGAGATGTGCCGAATATGACTTTGGCCGAATAGCCGACTAGCCAATTTGTCGGTGATTTGATAATTTGCCTTTGTATATGTCAGAGTGGTGTTTTTTGGAATAAAATATTGTTGTGTAATAGAGATATTTCTATTATTTTTCATTAAAGTGAAAGAGCTCAAGTAAAAAGTAAAATAGGCTCGTGTATGGATGAAGCAGTTAATGTTTATTCGACGTATTTTTTTACTGTGCGTCATGTACATGCAATCTTATTTCAATATTACTTCGTTTATTAATAAAAAAAGATCCTACTCTTTTATTTAAATAATAACTAGAAATAATTATAAATATTTAACTGAGATACTAATTTTGATTGATAAATGTCATAGATATGTTTTTTTTACAAGCAAGTAATTTTAGAAACTAATTATCAAAAGAAAGGTTGCTTTGCTTTACGTTTCATAATGTATAAGTCTGATTATAAAATAAAAAGGTTAATAAACAATATCAAGGTTTTATTTAATGTAATTCTCCCTACATACTTTTTATTGAGAAATACATAAAAAGTAAGAAGCCGGATACTCGGCGCTCTTTGCCGAAAAGTCGTCACATCTCTAATAATTTTTTGAAAGTAAAAAAAAGGGCTAGTGTCCGTATTATTATTATCAAATGTTATTAACTCCGAGTTTCCCCTTACAGCTTTCGGCAACGTTTATTGCACCTAGGTTTTATACGTTTGTATGCATACTTTTGAAAGTCTTAGAACAAACTTTAACTAAGGTTCTCTTTGTTTTTTTATTAGTATTTGTTTTGATATTATATGTTAAATGTGACCATAGAGTATTTTATCCTAGAATTCTGCGAGTGTTTAACTTTCACAATGTATACGTTTTTTTTTTTATTTAGGTTTCGATAACTTCTACATCGTGATTGACATTCAAAATATTTATATTAAATTCATTTACGCCCCTTTTAGATATACAACGTGATATATCTATGTGTATATGCATCAGTAACGGAGCAACCAATTACCATACAAATTTTATGTTAAAAAGTACGCTAAACGAGAATCATGTCATAGTGCTAGCCTGTTATAGCGAGTCGAGTGCAATAAAAATTAATAGCGAGTGAAACCGCGGAGCGTAGCTAATAATCAATAAAGATATGAAACAATAAAACTAAACCGACTTGTAAATTCAATTAAAATAAAACCTGGTATATTACTCTTAGAAATTGTGTGTTAACAAAGTTAAAATATTTATTATTGTATTTTAAATTATTCTCCAAACTTAAAGCTTTTGTATTTATTCAAACGGTAAATTGCGACTTTCCCTTATTTCTAAATCGACTTACGAATGGCATTCCTTTGTGGATGTTCTCATATCAAAAACATTCGACCTCAGAATAAAGTAACACAAATCATGCGGTGAACGTCAAAGCACATATTTTGAGGGTTCTGCGGTCATACACGAAATATTAGAACAGTAAAATCCAGGCCGTTAAATCCCTTTTATACGTAAACTTGTTTTGTTTTCAAATGAAAGGCCTCTCAGCATTTCTCCAACTATCCCAAAACAAAATAAACAAGTTTCTGTATTTTATCATTTAATAATGTGGAAAATTATGAAATACTAGCTGTTGCCCATAACGTCGCTCACAATAATGTAGGTCTGACTTGACAGACCCCTCAGTAAGTGTACTTTTTCTGGATGAAAAGTATCCTGTCCTATTTCGTATACTTGATGACATGTATTGAAAATGTTATGACGATCAGCTGTTTGGTTAATGCGAGAAAAATAACTGACAATTCTTCCTTTTTAAAAATAATATATTTGTTTCACAAGCTTACTACTAGTGTTTCTTGGTCAATGGTTCTTAATAAATCAATCCGTTGGAGTTCAGTAAGCAATCGTATTACTACTGTTGGTGCAGACAGCATGGGCGAAGAACCTTCTGGACGAATGGCGGAGTGTTTACATGTGCTGTCGCTGACTTGCCGACACTACCTCCAGGTATTGGTGGCTCAGTGTTTACATATTTACGTCGTAGACGACCAATGCTACGTCTTGGGTTTGATGCCGTAGTCCAAACAATGTACTTATTTATTAATCGTCACTCGAACACCTGACGATGTGCGTAGTTTGTTTATAAAAATATTGCACAGCTACATAGAAACTTCGGGAACAATTGAGAACATTTGACGGTATGTTTTCACTCGGCCACTAACGGTTCACTATACCAAAAGTTTTTGTAATTTTAATGACGACACGACTTAAGTACGAGAGAAAAGTAGATAAGTAAATGGACTTTAATACATTCAGATGACTTTATTATTCAGTCTTTTTTCACATTACGTTCCACGCGGACGGAGTCGCTGGCACAAGTAGTAAACGAATATAGTTGACAAAAGTGTACATACAAATAATTTCAAAATAGATACTCCATGTTATTATCGGGTATTTTTATTAACTTTTTACGTAACCTATGACTACATTCCTATAAAAAACGATGTTCTAAAATTCAAAACAAAAACCATCCATTTCTGGGTTATATGTCCGTGTTTAAATTTATATTATTAATTATAATAATATATGTTGCAATGTTTTTAATAATAAGATATCGCGCTGGATTTATAGGAACGCTGGGTTCTGCAAATCGACGATAAAACGCTTAGTTGTTAAGTTCGCTTGCGGTTCGTCTGGAGCGAACCTCCTCAGGTCTGTGCCGGAAGATTGCTCTGAATGCTTCAAATGTATGGTCGAAAGCATAAGTAGCATAGATTTCAAATAATATATATTTTTGTACCATAGTTCGTTTTGTTTTTAACTATATCTAACTAACTTACTATAAATATCTACGGGCTCATTCAACACCGATCTGATAATATTTATTCCATTTTTTCTTTATTACAGTAGAACTTCATTAAGTCAAATTTTAAAGGAGATAGGAAATACGTCGTGTAGCTTTCAACGTAGAAGTTTTGGTTCTAGAACCTTCAATACAACCGGCCGGCCACGCACTTGTTACTCACCCGGTGTTGCTAGTGTCTATGGACGGCGGTGATCACTTACTATCGGGTGACCCGTCTGTTCGTTTGCCTCCTATAATATATATAAAAAAAATACAAATGTTTGACAAGTTTAGTTTCTACCCTTCTTAGTTTTGAGTTGTATAGCTAAAATAAAATTGTTACAAAGTTAATATTTACACTAAAAAATACTACTAAGAAGGTATTTTAATAAGATATATGTGCTGAAATACTTTGTAGGGTGATACAGATTATTTCACTTTTGAAAGGCCCAAATGTTGAGAAAGCGAGATATTGGGATTCTCTTATTTTTTTTATTTGGTCTACGAAACTGTGTTTAATCTGACGATATGATATTATACATAAAATTAAACACTTCTGAACATAAATACAGCTTACACTGTTGAAACGGTGCGTATGTAGGAAATAGCTTATATATAACTAAAGCAAAAAGAAACTATAAAAAAAGAATAAATGGGAACACTTAATGTGGTTCTTTCATATACTTTAACCAGAAACCCATTGTCGCTTATTTAACCTAGTTAAATCTAGATTCTATACCTTCAATTACAACTTTTGAAACAGCTTTATACCTTATGTATACATGGTTTTAGAGTATACATTTATTTATATAGAAATCTTGTATTTTATACCACACAAAACCACGATAGCTCTTGACTCGCAACAGCTTTGTTGGCTCGTTACGTCTTTGATGTATCAAGCGAATAAAGTTTTCTTTGACGTATCTGCATCGAGGATGTAGCACCTTGATATTTGAAGAGTCTCCTATCAAGAGTATTACTTCGTCATACAGGTAAATAAGACTGACGTTTAGAACATTTTTGCAGTAAAACTTCTTATGGCACATTACGGAAAATAATATATACCATTACGCGATACACGTCAGTTAAATATATATTTGTGTGTATATGTAAGTATGTATAAGTGTCTGTCTGGGTGTAGTAGTGTACCAAAAGAAGTAAATTTATAGTTATGTATTTATATTAAGGGTCTTCGTATAGTATATAGTCTATGAGCATTTTCATAGATATTTTGTAGGTGGTAGAGCCACGCTAAAGCTATTATTAGTTTCAGCATGAATGGGTCGGCTCATCCGGGGAGTACCATCCGACCCACAGAAATACCCCAGTGAAGTAACAGTGCTTGCACTGTTGCGTTTCGTTCGGTCAGTGAGAGGGCCGGATACCCACTTCCCCATCCCCTCTCCCCTCCTCCCTTCCCAAACACACTTGCGACTCCACTGGTGTTGCTAGTGTCTATGGACGGCGTTGTTAACTTACCAACAGGTGACCCGCCTATTCGTTTGCCCCCTAGAATATAAAACATATATATAATTTAATACTTGTAAGCCAAAGGGAGTGCACTTCCTCCGCGTGTACACACTGATACACGCAATATTTTTTTTATATATATTTATATAAATGTTATGTATTACTATTAATTTATCTATACTTCAATTTTTATGCCATCCTGTCTACTATACCTTATATATCTAAGCAACACTAAGTTTTATTTGAATATTATTAAGTTTGTTTTGTTATTAAAATTTGACGTGGATGAAGTTGCGGTTATTCGCTAGTAATATTATCTATGATCATCTATATATCTATCATCTATATATCTATCATCTATATATCTATTATCTATATCTCTATCATCTATATCATCTATGATAAGTTCTAGTTGATCTCACACTATAACCCTAAAGAAAAGATTAGAAATTTAAAGAGGGTGAAACTGTGGACATAAGTTATATTTATGTGAGATACAATATTAACAAATTTTTCCACGCACAGCTGGCATAACTAATACAATTTAAGATAAGCTAGTTACTTTAACAAAGTTTATATTAATTCAATAAGGAAAGTTTGTTCAAGGTTCGTAGCTATGACTTAAAAAGGATTATTAGAAATTGTAAGATGGTAGTACCGATGTAGAATTGTTATATGATTTTTTGTATGTATAATGTTTGTTTATAAGTTAATAAAGAAATGTCTTTATTAATTTAGGAATTTGAAATAAATGTTGAAAAGGATATACGTATGAGATCGCTATCTAAAAGGTAAATAAACAAATCAAACCAAATCAAAAATTCTTTATTCAATTTAGACCCTGAGAAGGCACTTATGGACATCAAAATTAACACCGGTTTGGGAAACAACCCAGTCATCGAGGAGAACCGGCAAGAAACTTGATCTGGCTTATCTTCTCATTATACATAACATAGCACAACATATTTTTATAGACATATACAGTTACATTCGTTATTGGTGCATGCACAGAAAGAGGCATCATTTTGAGACGTCGCCATCGTTCACATATTAATCCACCCTATAATAGCCTCTATAGACGATCCTTACAGTTAGGTTTTTTAACTAAAAATCGCAATAAAATTAATTAAATGATTTTCAAATCCAATGCTTAAAGTGGTCCGATATACACGAAAGTCTGTAGACTTATAAAACATACAATACTTATAAAATGTATCTAATTTATAAGATGTAAGTAAGAATCGAATCTAGCATACCAATGTTAGTTGTATCTTCAGACTATCTAAAGTTTACAGAAAAATTGCCAGTTACTCTTTGCATCTCCAACGCAAAACACCCTGATTACATTTCTTTTACTACCGTAATTCTGAGATGTTTGCACATACCCGGTTTGATGATTTTTACGCTATCAAGCGCAAAATAGTGACGTCTATCCGGAATGGACTACGGGATAGTTCCATAAGGATAATGAAAACTCTCATAGATATAAACGATAGCCTTTGGATGAAATACTGAATATCTATTTGTGGTACGATGCTACAACGCAATATGGAGTTCCATTTATACACAACTATCAAAATATATATATATTATTCAATTTTATTTTTAATCTGGATTTATAGTAAACTAGCTTCTGCTCGTAACTTCATCTGCGCGGAATAGTTATTTTGGCCTAACGTTGAGACGCAGTAAAAGCTCTCAAAAGGAAAAAAAAAACATTTTGAAACATGCTTCATTGGTGCTCCGCACCTATTGGTCTTAGCGTGATGATATATAGCCTATAGCCTTCCTCGATAAATGAGCTATATAGCACTGAAAAAGAAATCAAATCAGACCAGTAGTTCCTGAGATTAATGCGTTAAACCAAATAAACAAGCCCTCCAGCTTTTTTCGTATTAGTATAGATAAATTGCTGCTATTCATATGGAAGCGCTAAATCGAAATACAGAATTGAGTTTTATAGACCGAAGCAAATTTTTATGTAGATGCATTAAATTTGTGAATTCTCATAAAGCGACTGGATACCGGTCTTAAGCTCTGTAGTTCCACCAAGACATCCTATGATATGGACCAGAAAAAAATATAGACATATTATCTGGAGAATAAATTAAAACGTACAATAAAAATGAAATGTAATTAAGAGTCGCTGTTTTAAAATAGTTAATTTAGGCGATGGAACTCAAATAAAATAATATGTCATGTAAATTTACTTAATTAAGTTTTATTCGACAATTATATACCACAGGCATATATTCTCTTTCTCGAATAACTCTGGATCATCTGAATACAAAAAACTTGTACCTGTATTTACTTGATTTCTGATACCTGCTTGACAAGTCATAAGAAACCTGTCAACAATGAATTAATTAATTTAATGTAATAGTCCAGTGCTATAAAAACATGACCAAAACGAACGAATTTTATGAACCTAACCTTCACTTCTCCTTTAACTAGCACATCTTGCTTTTATCTATTGAATACACTTAATCTTTTGTTTTACTTATATGATAATACAATTTCTTAAAACACAGATGATACTTAGCATTAAAATAAGTTCTTGTATTTTAAAAAAATAGTCCGCTTATAGAGGATTTTGCGCCGTGTTGGAATAGTAGGTACTGCGGCGAAAGAGTGTCTTCTTTTGGTTCTCCAGAGTTCATGTGAATGGTTCTTAGCTATAGTTTGACCAGATAGGTGGCGCTGTTATCGAGATCCAGAACGTTTTAATTTATCGAGATTTTTCAATATATATTATTTTTATATCATAGATAAAAAATACATAATAACCTCTTTTACTTTTTCTATTTACGTTTACTCCAATATTTACGAATTACGACATAAAATGAAATTACAATAGAATTTAGTTTCTGTTCATCATCATCAGCTTGTAAGAGAGCCACTGCAGGGTCATAGTCCTTTTGGTAAATAAGTAATGGGCATAATCACCACGTCAGCCTACGACGTATTGGCGATTTCAAACTCTAAGAAATCTACAGGTCTACGTTTTCCTACATAAGTACATTTCTCAGGTTCACGTTTCCTCACGATGTTTTCCTTCACCGTCAGCTGATAGAGTTACTAATTTAAATTTGTAAAAGTACGCGTATTCCGAAATATCTATATAGCTGACATCGAACCTGCGGACATCGGATTGATATTCCACCCGTCAAACCGCTCGACCACCACGAGTTATTAGTCTTTGTCACTCGTGCAAACCTGTAATTTTTATCAGTAAACTCTTACATAATTTTATAATATTATTTGATAATTTTTTCTCTCAAATAATTTTAACACCACATGTGTACTTTACTTACTACAACTATTGTTTTTCATCTTCCTTGTTATTAAATAATATTTAAAAAAACTAGAGCTCATGGATAATTGTCACGGTCTAAACAATGCTGTAAATTTCGTACTAAAATCTTCAATTAAACATTAAATTTCATGTGAGCAGACTGGAGAGTCGTGATGTCATTTTAACTAAACACTGTCTGCAGACTCACGGGGAAACTTTTGTACCTATCCGGTTTTAAGCTTATGCTGGTGATGTTGTTAGAAATGGTTTGCATCTCATTTAAATTGACATTTTTTGTTTGGCTTCGTTTATTTGTAAGTCTAATTAATACTTAACAATTATTTGTAGTAATTTATTGTTCTCAATATGTAATGCCATTAATTTTATGTTTCACTTGATTATTTAGTTCTTTTTTATTTATGTTTGGATCTTCTCCAAGTATTAATTAATTGATAGTAGTAACAGTGATAGATAAAAAGGTAATACTTTTTAGGGTCCTTGCCATAAAAGGAAAGCAGACGGATTATGTTGGACCGGATGAACTAAAAACTCAAATTTTGCCTCTTACGCTCTTGGCGCCGGTAGTACGAGAATTACCCGTGCATACTTCCTCGTATCCTCCGTCCACCATCAAATGCCATCTCCTGGAGAAAACCCTTCCAATGAGGTACCCACCATCGACCGCAATATCAACTATTTTTTTCTTATCCATTAGGACAAATATATTTAACAGTGGTGATTATTTTAATGATTTATGTATATACCTAGTCTTGCCATAAATACTGTAACAAAGAAAAAAAATATTTTCCATTGCAAATAATATTTATTACTTTTGTAATGTTGTTAGTTTAATACTTAAATATAAAACAATTTAAAATATAAAAAGCTTATTCCAAGTGGTCTCCATTGGCTGCAATACAGTCCTTTAAACGTTGGGGCCAGTTATCAATAGAGGCACGAGCTCTTTTCATGGGAAAATTCTTCACTGCCAACCGTACGGATTGTTTTAGGGATTCCAAATTATCATGGCGTTTAGAGCAAGCCGTACTCTCTAAAACTAACCATAAATCATAATCCAGCGGATTAAGATCGGGACTAGATGACGGCCAGTCTTCAGCTCTAATGAAGTCCGAAACGTTCGTTTCCAACCAAGACTGCGTAGACCGAGCTTTATGAGTTAATCCAGCCGAGTTTTGCTGGAAGGACCATTCTTGGTTATTGAACATGGTGTTGTTAAGGGGATTCACTACATTCCCAAGAATGGTATCTTGATACACTTGTGCCGATGTTTTGACACCTTTCTGAAAAAAGTATGGCACAGTCACTCCTTCATATCTAATACCCCACCAAACCATCACTGAAGTCGGATAGTGCCCACGTTGCACTCTGTCGACTAATTGGGAAGCTTCCTTAGAGCTTTGAGCATAAATACGGTCATTTTGTTTGTTAAAATGTTGCTCAATTGTAAAAATATTCTCATCCACAAACAAATTTTTTCTGTGACCTCCCTTTGCCTACCGCTTCAGTAGTTGTTTCGATTTTACCACCCTATTCTTTTTTAAAGTATCAGTTAAGCAATGACCAGTACGTCTCTTATAAGCTGCAAGTCCTAAGTCATCTTTTAAAATACGCGACATGGTTCTAAGCATTATCTTCATCTCCCGAGATAAAATCTTTTGCTTTCGGACAGGATTTCTTCGAATTCTTTCCCTTACTGCTTTGATCACCTTTTTCGTACGAACAGTACGTGGATGGCCAGATCTTTTCCTGTCACAAACAGAGGAGGTCTGATTGTACCTATTAATAGCCCAGTACACAAACATTTTACTAATACTAAGCGTATGGAGAGTTTTAAGTATTGCATTTGGCTCCATACCTACTTTGCGTAATGCAATCACAAGGATTCGGTTCTCTTTATCACCCCACTCCATTTTAATATCGCAAAATATTGTACAATGTATTGGCGCCATAATGAGAAAACTCAATGAGTAATCATATAAAAATGACAGATTCCAAATTCAAATTTAATATTTTGATTATTTTTAATTGTAACAGTATTTATAGCCAGACTAAGTATATATATGTAAATCGAGAACATTCGTAATTTGTGTCAAGTATTCAAGTATAGCCGTAGTTCCAGTATAGCCGATAGTCGTGGATAATAGCTGAAATCTGTAGCATCTAGGATTAGCATATAAAAACTAAAACTCTAAAAACTCTTTCTTTCGCCTATTTATTGTTAGCCCTAACTTGTGAATTTATTACGCTTTCACGTCTTAACTATTCAACCGAATGTCATACAATTTTGTATGCACATTACACTTTTTATCCAGAACAAGGTACTGATTCCGAAGGATAGGATAAATTTAAATTAACGGAAATAAAGCCGCGAGCAAAAGATGGTAAATATATAAATTACATTTGATTTTTGAAATAGTGAATATCTAGTAACCATGTTAATAGCAAAATATTAAATATATTACCTAAGTAATAAGCATTGAAGATTATAATGAAAATGAAAATGTCCTCTGAAAACAACAATACATGAAATTGTTTAAATCATGACGAATACTTAATCTCGCAATTGTAACAGAGGTCGGTTAGGGTTCTACGAACAATGCATAACATTACTAAAATAATCGAAATTCCTCAAGGCAAGCACACTCAGAACGGCCGGTATGGACTTTAATTTTACACTTCATTTCACCAACAAATGTTACAATTATTATATTTATCCTAAAATGTATTTCACGCGTCTTTGTTTAAAACTTTATACAAATCTCAAATTTTTTGTATAATAAAGGCCTGTGAAAGTATTACAATTACAAAGGGGTTTGTTCTCTAAAGAGAGGTACTGGGAGTACCTCTTTGTAGTTTAGAGTGTATTTTGTTTTCAGATAAATAGTATGTAATGATTATCAATTTCATTTTTAGAAGATACTAGCGACCAGCTCCGGCTTTGCTTGGATGTAATGTACTAACGTGGTATCATAAATGTTTAACATTTCGACTGCCACGCTGTAATCATATGTTTCTTTTAGGATCAATTTTTACAATATTAAAAATATCTAGCTGTCTGATCACCAATGTCCGTCACGTTATGATGTCTCAAGGGAGACCGTTTCCGGTCATATGTAACCAATGTGGCAGTATAAGTGTTAAAAAACTTCCAACCGATTTTACCGCGTCGATTCAGTTATGGAAGTTAAGTAACAATCTTAACATAAATAACTCTTTTTTTGTTAAGTACAATTTTAAATCGGTGATACTTTTAAGATGATATGTCGCAAATGACAGTTTTGATTTATATTACATGCTCAACGCAGCTAAAATACTTAACTGAATAAGGATTAATACTATATTGAAATAACGTGGCAAATAACCACTTATTTTTAATAGTATGTAAAAGATGTACAGATTTGTAGTAGATTATTTTTATGCACCTTATAAAAATAACCAGCGCTGTCAATTTAAAGGCCCAAAAGTTCCATTTTAAATCTTCATTAGATTATGTCGACTTTTGACTATTTTATATAGATGAAATATACATATACACCTTCTGGAAAAAGAAATTCTAAACGATAATAAAAACCCTTTGAAAACATGTTATATCGTTTAGAAGACCTAAGGAAACACACAAACAGACGCGAATAGCGGTTCTGTTTTGTAATATTTACTATAGATGAGTAAAAGTAAAATTAGACGATATTCAATTATAGTCTTGTAACATAATTATATTATAAATTTGCTTTTTACTATGCTTTGAGATATCCACATTTTTTTTATATCATAGGAGACAAACGAACTGGTGGGTCATCTGATGTTAAGTGATCGCCGCCGTCCATAGACACTAGCAACACCAGGGTAGTTGCAAGTGCGTTGCCAGCCTCTGTTTCGGGGAAGAGAGAGGGGAAGGGTAGGGAGGGTGGGTGAGGGGAGGAGGGTATCCGGCGCCATAACCTATTCATGATACATAACATATAATAAGAATGTAAGTGTAACGTGTCTGTACTTTTTAGATTTTGGTGAAAATAATTGTTACAGGTGTCTAAGAATAAGTAATAAAATACATTTCAATCATTTTTAGATATTTCTGTCTGTCGATCTGTTTGTTTGAACACGCATCACTGCTAAAGTACTACGTTCACGACAAAACCTCACCAAGAGAATCATAAAGCATATCATCGAGTAACATTTAGTCTTAGTTTCATTAAAATTGGTTCACTCTATCAAGATTTATTGTACATTTAAAGACAACGCGATTTAAGTACCAGAGAAAAGTAGATAACTACATGGACTTAATACATTCAGCTGATTTTTGAAGTGAAACTTGTAATGCGACTTCCAGCAAGGTTGCGTTAAACGTTTAACGCTACCACATGACGTCATTCCTCACCGCGTTGTGATCCGAAACGTTATTTTCGTACATTCAATTGTATCTTCGGTAGTATAGTGGTAAGTATCCCCGCCTGTCACGCGGGAGACCGGGGTTCGATTCCCCGCCGGAGAGAGTGCCTTTTTGTACTTTTTTTTTCCTTTTTAAGTGAAACTTCTAATGCGACTCCCAACAAGGTTGCGTTAAACGTTTAACGCTACCATAGAGGGGGTATGAAAGCACTGTTGCGTTAAACGTTCACCGCTCCTGGGGAGGGGGATTAGAAAGAGACAGAGCGAGAAAAATAATCAAACATTCCGTATCTTACTTTAGTTATCACAATCCCATTGTAAATGTTATAGATTTGGATATTTCTCCACTGGAAAATGATAATTAAAAGATTCGATAAATTGTGAATTGTAAACAATATTAATAAGGTTTGTCTTAAAGAAACAATATGATTTCACTAAAAATCAATTTCTACCTCTTCCTATTTTCATTTCCACATTACGAAGTTTCACTTTTCCGTCCGGAGGGACTCCACGCACTATTTTTTTTAATGAAATTCTACGCGAACGAAGTCGCGTGTACACCTAGTATATAATAACTTTAAATATCTGCCAAATAATATAGCCTTGTATTGGAATGAGTTAATGTATATTAAATTATCTCAAATATTCCTTTCTTCGTCGTTTCCAAACGAATAATGCTTTCGTTTCGTTTATTGTGGTGCTCTTTATAGATATATAATTCGAGACAGTTTTTCAATAAATCGACCAATTAGGAAATACATTCAGTGATAAATGATCGGAAATACATTGACGAAATTAATAACTAATGACGAACGTTGAGCAGAAAAACACACCGTTAGTTTAAAGTATAAATTTTTTTTACATTCAACTATTTGGAGATTAATGACATACAAACCTACAGAAGTATGTTCGAACGATGCTTACAAGCATATTGATACTATAGATTGTTTGACACGTCGGGGAAAAGAGTAAGACCTCCAGCTTAACGTTGTTTCGCTTTTGGAAGCGTTATCTCTATTGCACAGCGATAGACAAAGACAACGCTATACAAGATTGAACTTAGCCCTAGTCTTCTCTGCGACGCGACGTATCAAATCAAAATCGAGGTACGTAACCAGCTTAATTGCTTATCTATTTTCAGCAAATGCCTACGTATTAAATGCCAATAAAAACGTCAATTCGAAAACGGGTTTTCGTATTTTTGTTTTTGTGTATGAATAAAAACCAGTTTCGTTTCTGTCGGAGATTTCGACTTCGAACAACTTGTATTTTTCTATTGAAGTATTTTTTTATTGAGCAGGACAAATAAGAATGACCGCATTGTACCTGAATATAATAATAGTATAAAAAAGACAATGGCAACCACACCAACATGCAGTACATAGATGATTGTCGTTGACATACCTGCAGGCTGATACGGTATAGTGGGTCAGGGAAGCCAATCAACACTATGTAGTTACTGTGACTATTTATTCGGGCAGAGCTTCGCCTTACAATATTTTCTACATAAAATTGTGTGTAGATCAACGACATCTTGCCTTTTATAGGCCGAACTCAAGTCGAAGTAATTATTATTTACACATAATTCCGGAAAATAATTTAAATATCACAAAAATAACAACAAAGATCAAATTAATGTTATTTAATTGATAAATCAATTCTGTATAATAATATTAATTCTTTATGTATCTCTAATATGATGGCGCTAGTGTCAATGTTCCGGTCGCGTTGTAGTCTCGATTCTTGGATGTGACGTAGCGGCACCGGAGGTTGATAATGACAACTATAAACTAAATAAGGAGTCAAGTGCATATTTCTCTATTAAACTAGCTCATCGGGGAAGGTGGTTTAATGTTAATTTTTCTAACTATATATGGGGTAAATGTGAATTAAATAAAGAAAAATGTTGTTTAAAAGGAATTGGGGGGGAGGGGTAAAAAAAGGGAAAACGGGGCGGGTAGATTCCAAGGGGGGGGTGTTTCTTTAATATTTTTTTTGTATGTGGTTTTAAAATAAAATTTTTTTTAGGGTTCGGGGTGGGGGGGGAAAAGGAGAGGCGGGGGGGGAGAACATATCGGGCATGGGGTTAAAAAGTGTGGGGGTTGGGGGGGATGATCCAAATTGGTTTTGTGAAAATTTCTTTTTCCTGGGGGTGGGGGTTAGATATATATATATATATATATATATATATATATATAACCAAAGCTTTCGATGAAGAAAAATATTTTTTTTTTTATGTCATAACAGGCAAACGAATAGGTGGTTCACCTGATGTTAAGTGATCACCACCGTCCATAGACACTACCAAAACCAGCAGAGTCGAAAGTGCGTTGCCAGCCAGTGTTTGGGGGAAGGGGATGGAGGGGGAGAGGAGAAGGGAGGAGAGGGGAGGTGGTTCCTCCGGCGCTCTCACTGACCGAATGAAACGCAACGACGCAAGCACGGTTACTTCACATCGGTTTTCTATGAGAGGGTGGTACTACCCCGGGCGAGCCGACCCATTCATACTGAAACCAGTAATACCTTCAGCGGGCTCTACTACCTACTGAAAACCAGTCGCATGACTAGCCAGCATCCTCAAGTAGAAAATCTCTTGCCAAGCAGCTAAAGGTGTATGTACCGGCGGATGCACTTGAGAGCGAGTCCCTCTAAGCATGTTTACCATCCTAAATGACATTGTCATTTAACATCACATATGATTGTGATCAAACTCTAAAAACTACAAAGTATAATAAAATAAATAAATATACTTAGAAAAAAAGTCGAGGCAATCATAAGGACTACCAACAGTGCAGCGGTGAAAACACAAAACAACGGAATGACTGTGTTCCTTTTGAATTTTTAAATCAATTATAGTTTGAATTATTTAAATTTCATGATTTTTAAAATGAAATTATTATCATTAGACTGGTTTTCACATCTATCGGCACTCCAAGCAATTATTATATACTTTTTAAAGTGAAACTTGTATTACATCGTCTCAAACTTTTAGTCTGTGTGTTGCATGTCGCGTGATGGTCGGCCGCGGAGTAGGGATAAAGTGAAAGGCGCTCGTCAGAGCAGCCAGGGCCAATATGGCGGCGCCTATAGATCGCAGCAGCTGACCTTGTAGTGTATAGACTATTATTAGTTAAATGTCTATAGTGTGAAAAAAAGTTTCACTTTTACCGTGGTTTCATAAAACCACACAATTCTTTTTTATACAGTTTATTAATCGATCAATCAAAGATATGATGGGCTACACAAGCTTCATACAAAATATCAGTATTACATGTACATCGGCCGCTACTCAATACGTCGCTCGTCTGGCGCAAGCGCGATACTTCGCGAGCATGTCAAGGTCTTCGGTGACGCGAACCCATAAGTTTTTCCCTTAAAAAAATCGCTCAACGCGGCTAAAGAAGTTTTCGCCTCAAAATAAATAATGAAAATGCTATTGGCATCGGATATCATGAAAATAGATTAGAAAACGGTTGAAAAATATACTCCATAATATATTCATAAATTATAGCTAACAAATTATTTTAAGTATGTTAAAAACAATCTTAAAACGGTGCGCGTAATACAAGTAAAGACTCACTCTCGTAATATAAATAAAGACTCCCTCTGCTAAAGAGTTTCTTTGACGACACTCCCCTATCTCACACACTCTTGTTTAATATTAGTGAAAACTTTTCGAATAATTACAATGCAGCTTGCAGCGGAGGGTTAGCGTTACAAGTGCACTTAGCGATAATGACGTACTGAGAGCAGAATTAAGACGTTTTGTATTCTATCTTTATTTTATTTAAAATCATTTCGTATCAAATTATTCGCAATACTGTGGACATTTTTGATAGAAAATATCTGTCTGTTGGTTTGTTTGTTTCTTTATAACTTGAAAATCACTAAACATGTTTATATGATTCTTGTTTGAATTATAGGCTTACTAGTAGCCGCCCGCGACTTCATTTGTGTTTATGTTTATAAACGACGACATCATATATATATACACAGAGATTCTGATCGTCAACCTTTTTGTGTAGCGAAAATTGGTAGGGGTAAACACTATGTTTGGTAGACTGTTGAAAACACCAGTTCTCGTCCGATAACCGAAGAGATGGTTCCATCGTCTACGCGTACGAGGTCGTCCGAGAAGCCGCCTTCCAACCTACGCAATGCTCTACTAGCGCCGTCTCGTCGACTCCGGCAACGTCGAGTCGACGAACCTACAAAGGTTCTTTTCAGGGCCAACCAGAGACCCCTACATCTTCTCGACGTGCGACCGCCAGCCTGCCCACGGAACCTACCGCTTCTCGAAGACAAACCACCGCCGCGCACACCGGACTGCGCATCTCCGTGCCTGCACCTCGCCCGCAGCCTGCGCATGCGCCACATAGGCCGTCTGGTGGACCGTCAACTTCGACAGAAGCGTACGAGAGTGATATTCACTCTCTCTCTCACTCACACAGCTGATTAGCTCTGTCGGAGGAGATGGCCCATTGGATGGCGCTGTACTTGTGCATCCAGGAAGCCGCAACCGAGGGTCACCTGCCTTCCGCGTACGACGCGGCGGCGCTTACTTCTACTGATGCACATTGCAATTGAAGTCTGGAGAGGTGAACGTCGGCTGGTACAGTGTTACAGGTACCAGCAATTCAGGCACTTATCCCAGCAGTACCACAGACCGATTACCTGCGTACCATGCGGGGGGCAACACTTCGCTCGCCAATGTGACCATCCGATGGATGTAACGGCGACCTGCGCCAACTGCTGGGGGCGGCCACACATCCAACAATAAAAACCGATGCCCCGTATTAAAAAGAGAACGGAGGAATCGCCGCGCAGGTACCATAGCCCGGACTAGCGGCCCCGGGCGCAAGACGGAGGCCTGGCCGGCACAGAAGACAGCCATAGAATCCGCGGAGACGACCCTTATGGCCCCCGCTAACGATCCCCCTCCTAAAGGTCGATCAAAAAGGGGGACAAAGAAAACCAGAAAAAGACAAAGGAAACGCACACAGCCACGCGAAGCCCAGGTCGCGGATCAGCCGGACCAGTCATGTCCGTTCACCCCAGAAGAAGAAGAGGTGAGACGATGAATGAGCGCTATGGATAAAGATAGCGAAAACCAAGCGGAAAAAGAAGCCAAAAAAATAAAACCGGTCGACATATAGCACCATTACCGCCGGGAAAGCGATGAGAGGACCACAACCGATACAGACCACACTAGGACTGCCAAGCCCGACGACCGGAATACACCGCAAGAGGACGGTGTAATAAACAGTCGAGACAACCCCGGGAGAGCGCCCTGCAAAGGGCGTGTATCCCACAACATAAATCACCCCCGTTAAGCGGGGAGAGAGTGAATCCACGGCCAGACGGGTGACCCTGACGCCGTCTCCACGCGTGCCCCGCAAGGGGTGTGCGAGACGAAATTCCACGTGATCACCGAAATCAAGCAACGTCGGGTGCGATCAGTACTTGGATGGGGGTGACCAGCCTGAAAACACTGCGTGACTTGGCTTTTTGTTGTTTTTTTTTTAATTAAGATGTTTCCCTATAATCCCATCGTTTCACTTCTATAGTGTATCTTTACGATAACCCCTGTTTTTTTTTTCAATTTAATCAACATTTTTATTTATTGTAGCTTATTTAATATATAAGCTAAATTACTAATAAATTTCGTTAAGATCATTGTATGCTTGAAAAAAGTAACATCCATCCATCCTAATAACCTTTTTCATTTATAATATTATTCTATCGTCTTAACCTTTTTCATTTATAATATTATTCTATCGTCTGATCAACATTTAGAATATGTATTGGTAAATTTGGCGGCAGTTTGTCCGTCTCCTATCGCCATCCTAGCCGGGCCTAGGGAGGATGGATCGGGGGACCCATCTTCCCATTGCACAGGTCCGGCGGAGAGAGGAGACGACTGGTATATACCCGGTCGTCTCAAAACAAGGACGGGGCCCGCCGGCTGCGTTTTCTGCTGTCGGGCCACCCGCTGGGGCAGCACGATGTAGTCTGTGGAGATCTCGTGTCACCTTAACCATAGCGGCAGACGTACACCGTGGAATCTTAGTCCGTGCGAGTCGGACAAAACCCACTCTCTCCCCCGAGAGGGTGGCATATCCTTAAAGGATTTTCCCACGTAAAAAAAAAGTAATATATAAAAAAGTTGTATGGTTTAGAGTAGAGTAAGTATACAAAGAATAACATGTACCATATTTTAAATAAACCATTAAATAATTTAGTATTATTTAGACAAATATTTTGAATGTATTGAAATCACACTGACCGCTTTTACTCGATAAAGTAAACAAAAAATATCATACGAGAGCCGCAACGAAAAAAACATGCTAATCGAATTAAATTATTTGCTCACAATTTAATGAATTCGTATATCATTAAATCCTGTTTGCTTAAGTAATAAATATTATATACAAAACACCGTGCAATAAAAATGTTTTGCTCGCTATTTACTTTATGTTATATTATATTCTTTCCTCGTTTTGTTTCTAACAACGAAAAACAAACCTAGAATCGTTTTCTCTGGAATTAAATGTCAGTGCAAACGTATCATTCGACATTTTTAATTATGAGACTATAAACAATCAAGTGACATTTAAGGTGGAATAAAATAAAGATATTACGTTACGGGAGATTGGAGAAAGATTAAAGAAAAAGAACCTGGCAAGTTCAGTACTATCCTACCACTTCAAAAGTCATTTAAATATTTCCACCAAGTGATATTAGACCAAGGACAATTTTAACATGATATCCACCAATCGAATGTAATTAAAAAATATATATATCCTTGCTAAATCTAAGGATATAGAGATGCCAACTACATTTCATGAAATCGTACCAACGAGTTTGAAGTGAACATTTTAGGAATCATATATATGTTGGAGAATGTATGCCGAACGTGCCAAAACACCACAATGCCAAAACTAAACCATAATAGAAAGACCCGGTAGTACCAAGTATTTATTCGTTTAATTTAAGGTACGACGCAGACCAAATTATAATGGTAGCTATAGGTGCAACCCAGTAACCGATGCCCACAAACACATTACGAATCTGCAAACTTCCGTTTCTCTATCACGACTATTACATATTAGATTTTCTTCGTTAAGCTTTTTATGTATTTATATAAAAATGATAAAGGTCTGCCGTTGTGTGCACATCACTAACAAACTGCTGAATAGATTTTGATCAAAACTTTTATTTATTAATTTTCTTTAATAGACAGTCAGTCTCTATCCAAAAAAAGAGGTATCTCCATACCTTCATTATGTATAAAGTTTTAAGTAACTACGTTTTTTATATGGCAGTAAGTGTTCAGCGATGTGTGTTCTCTTGCCATGGAAAAGTGGGGCAAATGTTGTGAAGCTCATGTTTTTTTACTTTATACATAGAATATATTTTAAAGATAATAAATAGGAAAAGGACATGCCATCTATAATCCAGAACAAAATGTGCTATTTCAGGCGGATAGATCAGATCCACATTAACATGGACGAAACTGTAAGCAAAAGCTAACAGCTGATAACTTCATAATAGTATTTATTTAAAATAATTAATGATAATAGACTACTTGACAATAATAAGGAACTCACTTAAACTTCAAAATAACTATGTATAGTACAGTACCTAAGCACCAGCGGTGTGCATGTCTATCTTATTATATATCTTCTATCTTACACTTATCCCACCTAAGTAGGGTCAAAACAACATGTTTCCTGTTCCATTCTCCTCTCTTAGATGTCATCTCAGTATTCACACCTTTTATACACTACATTTTTCACCCAATCCATCTACACCTTTCTCGGTCTTCTTCTACTCCTATATCCGTTCACTTTCATACTCAAAACATTTCTTATTACATGATTTTCATATCTACTCATAATATGCCCATACCATGCTAACCTATTCCTCCTCATATTTTCTGTCACTGGTGCTATTTTGATACCTCCTCTGATATACCCAGTTTTAACCTTATCTATTCTAGTTACACCACAAGCCCTTCTTAACATTCATATCTCTGCCATATGTAACCTTTTCTCATCCGTCTCATGTGTGGCCCAGCATTCGAATCCTATAACAATGTATATGATTGTGCATTTTTATATACAAAAAATAAAAAAAACACTACCATACTCAGTTCATATTTTTAAAATAAATCATTCGCGACGAGATGTCAATAAATATAAACGGCCCATTTAAAATTAACACAGCGTCCTGTATGACCTTACTGGTCGCCTATTCGGCCATAGCGACCGCATTCGCATAAGTATTTCTTATTCTATTTTAAATATTATATAATAGGTTATAGGTTATATATACACAAAGTAGCAAATCTCGCTTAGTTCGATCAACAAAAAAAAACATGTCTACCGCAAGAATTATTATCAAAATTAAAGCTAAAAATAAATTATACTCTGAGATATAAACGAATATCGCTAAATTAACCCTTTATATTTTTGATGTGTATTAAACTAGTAAACGCTTGTGACTTTATTCGGGTTATTCTCTATATACAAAATCCCGATAGTCATCTGTTCGTAATACTTAGCTTTAAATAATCAGACCGGTTTTGATAATTTGTTTTTTTTTTTTTTTTTATTGCAGCTCGGCAAAGTGACTGTACTGTGCCTGATGGTAAGCACAGTACAATCCAAAAACAATGGCGACCACCGAAAGACATACTATCTATCGCCGGTCGCCGCTGTCATGCCGGCCTGAAAGCGACCCAGTCAGGGACAGACCCCCCCCGGTTGCTGGATATACACCGGCTGATCCCGGAACGCGACACGCCCAAACGTGTCACTATGGCGGGTGTTCCACCTGGTGTACGGTAGTCGCGATCCAGTCGGGTACAGACACCCTACCACCCCGCTTAACCCCGCGTTTTTGTAATTACCGGGGCATCTGAATCGATCTATAGTTAGACACATTTTTTTTATTAATATTTTTGAGATTTATACTTTGTTTCCCCACATAAAAAATATATATTAAGTATCTCAAATTTTCAATCTTCCAGCACGGGACTGTACAACAATGACTGGCTACCGGGTCCTTTAGTTTCGGCATAAAATTTAGTTTCGTTATATTCTAGCTTTCTGTCAGTAAAAGATTATTTAAAAAAGGGTTAATAATTCCAGATATTATGTACTGCAATTATATAAACTCGTCACAATATGTATAGCCGTGTTTCATTCTTTTGAATTACCGCCAACGCAATTAGGCACCTAAGCTCAAATAAGTTGTGTATGGATCCGACCACGCGATGTACCGCGCGTTGAGATATAGTTTTGCTGACATAGGAATTCACAGTTCGGCTATTTTAGGTAACACTATGTTCTCGTTGAGCGATCAACCCGCTCTCGTAATAGCTCGATACCCGCCCACAGTATGACTTGATACTCGCTTGGGGTATTTTAGACCTACATTTTATATGACAATTACTCCGCTCCTAAAATCATAACATGGTGTTTGTTAACTTAAAACATTCCTTGATAATTAGCCTGTAAATTACAAAAAGAGTTTATCAAATCGGCTTCGTCGCTGAAGAGATTAACTCATTCAAAAAAATTATTAGATTACATATAATACATATTTTTTACCAATCTATCAATATCTCAATAATGTATTTTGTATTTTGCCTAACGCTTAGCCTTACCCCTCAGGAACGGTAAGTACATTTTTCCAGATGAAAAGTATCCTAGATCCTTTTTATACCCCTGACAATCAGTTGAGTAGTTAGGGCGTGAAAACGTAACAAACAAATAAACTCACTTTTGTATTTATAACATTAGTTATCATCATCGTCAACCTGTGAGAGACCCACTGCAGAGCCATAGGCATAGGTAGAAAGGAATAGGAAGGAAGGTATAGGCATAATAACCACGCCAGCCTACGACGTATTGGCGATTTCAAACTCTGAGAAATCCACAGTTCTATGTTTTCCCACATATAGTAGTACTACAAAAGCATTCATGAGGTTCAGGTTTCCTCACGATGTTTTCCTTCACCGTCAGCCGATAGTGTTACCAATTTAAATTAGTAAATGTGAGGGAATTCCGAAAAATTCGTTGGTACATGCCGGGGTTCGAACCTGTGTCGAAACGATATTCCACCGGTCAAACCACTAGACCACCAGGACGTCGTGTCTGACAACATTAGTTAACATAGGATAATACAAAGGTCAAATCATGGATATAATTATTATTTTAGAGTGTAATATGTACATACTTATTCGTAGAGGGCATTTAACTTTATAGTATGTATGAATATCAAATTCGTATTAAAACTAACTCTAAGTTTTAATCTATTTTTAATTTTAAATATGACTGTATATATTTCTGATTTTATCGTAGTGAGTTTTTGAACCGAACTGGGTAAAAAAGTTAAAGGAAGCATGAGTCAGTTTCTAAAATTACAAGGAAAAATATATTCGTTTGCATACATAGTATAAGTTAACCTAGAAGAACATATTTTTTGGGAAAAATATTTTATTATTAAGTATAGTTTGTATTAAGTGATGGTTGAATGAAAGTAAAACAATTCAATACCTTTTTCTCCTCTCTTTCTTTACCAGTTCCTTTCTGTATTTTTTATTCAGTAGCTTTTTTGTTAATAATTAATTTAGGGACTTCTGACTCTAGTCATATCAGCCCCATCAGTCCCATAATTATACTAACGTTAAAGTCTTTCGTGTATCTTCTTTTATATAATCATGTTTAACTCAATTCACATACTTTAATAACCTGTTAAGTAGCTGTTCACGAGTTTTAGTATTATCAGTAAAGCAATTTGGAAACAATTATTCTTTTGTTATGTTGAAATAAAAAAAAATTATAATCGAATTTCGACCGCCGACAGACCACTGGTTTTATAATGATGCAACTTTACACTCTATTAATTCACACGGAAGGACTAAAACCGATAAAAAAGAAAACTCAACCTCTTAACGTATAACTTAAGACAACTCACTCAATCGATAAATAGTAATAACTTCTTGGTGTTTTTCATTACCATCAATTAATAGTGATACGTAATGTACGTCTAGATTCGAACCTATGGTCATCGATTCTATATTACGCTGATCTTACCACTCTACCGTCACAACGTTACATGGGAAAAACTAATTTTAAATTTAATAATTGCTAATGTTATATTAATTACATAAAGTTTGTGAGGATGAATGGATATATTTAGTTTTCTACACAACTTTTTTTTTTATATATATCATAAAATGCAAACCAACACGTGGGCCACCTGATGTTAAGTGATCACCACCGTCCATAGACACTTGCAACACTAGGGGAGTCGCAAGTGCGTTGTCAGCCTGTGTTTGGGGGAGGGGTGAACAGGGGAGGGGAAGTAGATGATGGGAACGGGAGGAGTGGGAGGGGAGGTAGGCTTCTGGCGCTCTCACTGACCGAATGAAATGCACGCACTATTACTTTACGTCGGTTTTCTGTGATAGGATGGTACTACCCCGGGGGAGCCGACACATTCGTCCTGAAACCAATAATATAGCTTCTGCGTGGCTTTACCGCCTGACAAAAACATATTTTCATTAAACTTTACATCATTACATAGTATAAAACAAAGTCCAATACCGCGTCTGTCTGTCTGTCTGTTCGCGATAAACTAAAAAACTACTGAACGGATTTTCAAGCGATTTTCACCAGTGGATAAAGTGATTCATGAGGAACGTTTTGGTATATAATTTGTCAAGGATTTTTTTGTAATCAAGGCGGGACAACGTCTGCCGGGCCCGCTAGTTAAATATAACTTATACATTCAAATAACAGGCAGTTTATAAAGATAATGTTTATTTTGACCAAAATGTATCACGTAAGTTGTGAAAAATCCTGCCATCTCAGAGCATCTTGGCGTGCACTGCATAAACTGTCAAAATTCAAACTCTATTTAAACATAACAATCTTTACTAGCGTCCGTATAACTTACGGGAATCAATCGATAAAGCATTAGAGGTAATTTTATAGCTAACAATCAAAATGGACGATTCATTTTGTGACCACACTTTATAATAAAAATTTTAAAACGTTACTGTGCACAATTTTGCACAAAAACAATTCACGTCCAACCCTCATGCAACGTCTTCTCGCTTATAAAAACATAATATTTATTTAAATTTATTGCTAGTTCCAGTATAACCTTGTTCAATTTATACGTTGTTATAAACAACATTTTGAACATAAAGGAAACTTAAAAACTGTGTAATTTATCTAGACATATCTTAGAAACCAAACCCCTATATAAACTCCAGATTTAAAATTGTTCACACAGTTTTATTCCATTAGCATTGGAAGGCACAATACTCTACGTTTCAAAAACATAACACTGCAAAAATGTTGAAATCTCATCTGTTTCTTTGTGTCTTCGTCGTTTTGGGATCAGAAATTGATTCAGGTATGGAAAATTAACAAACATAATTTCTATAGTTGTTCAACTTTTTGTTATTTTATTTCAATAGCTCCACTATGTGTTTCAACTCAATGATAGTTGTTTTAGGAAAATCGTGTTTGTTTATTTTATATCTATTATTACCACAATATATCACACTAGCTGACCCGTGCAACTTCGTCTGCACCAAATCGGTTATCACTGGTGCCAATTGTATTTTTAAACGCGAAATATTTTAATATAGGTAACTAAAACCTTATTGCAGCCACACCATCGGTTTCCAATTGTGAATCCAAACTATCAAGGGACTCAATCAAACATATACCCAGATGGTATGTGAGAAATCTTTTAAAATAAGCCTACAACCCGTTCGTAGCATCATCTACCGGGTACAATTAAAATAAAAACTAACCTACATATATTGGCGGTAATGTGAAAAAAAGCTTTAGAGGTCTATGGACCCCCAGTTTCTAACGAAGTTCCTTTCCCTTTTTTGTAGACTTTTACTATACAGTCAGTAGAGTTTACATTATAAAATATCAAGTTGATAGAGTTAAATTGTAAATTAAACGATAAAATGTATTCATAAAATAAAATAATGATAAATGAAACATTCAATAATATCATAACTATTTTCAACTTGTATTAAAACTTTTTCACACTCCATTGTATTGAAGAAAAATATAAATATTAAAAAGATATGAGCACGACGCGTCAAATGTCACTTGCCTGTAACTATTTGACTAAGAGCTAGCAACGGTTTCGAAAAAGAAAATAATGCAGTTTTTATATATCTTTATGTTCTTCCGAACAGAGTGCGGGCTACCTGGCTGCCGGTAAACGTTGCGTTTATTAGTGCATATCGCACCTTTACAGGCAAAAATATTGATTTTTATATAATTTTTGAATGTTTTGTTTTTTACTAACTTAGAAACGCTACTAAAACATGAAATTATCATTGCCAGACATTTTTGTTATTAACAATAATGTGCCCGATGCTATTTTTTTGTAAATAAAATAAAGTATGTCCAAACCATATTAAGATAGCTGTAATTTTAATATTATTATTATTATTTATTTTTTAATGAAGGCTTAGTCGCCTTCTCGGTTATATCGCCTAAGTGACATACAACTATATAACAATAAGAATGACAATAAACTTAACAATAGCTTATATTAATTTTGTACAATTCTTTAGCATCTTTCGAAGTGGGGTCAGACAATAACGAATTGTAAAACCAGTGTGGAACGAACCAGAAGCATTAAGCCGAGATCTAATATCTTCGTTTCGAACACATTCTGCCAGGATGTGGTGCACATCATCGATGAGCTCACAACGCTGGCAGAGTGGTGATAGTACTTTACGCATCAGGTAGGCGAACTTTTCACATGAGATTTGTTCTGAGCGTAATATTATTCCTGTGATTGCTTCCCGACGGCAAACGCTCATCAAAGTATTCCTTCCAATGCGAGTTACAGCTATTTTTAAATACTGAGCATACATCCAAGTAAGTTGGTAAAATATTAATAGGAGCACCTTCGGAGGATCCTTCTCTAGCTAAAAGATCAACTCTTTCATTCCCAGTTATACCTATATGAGAAGGGATCCATTGTAAAACAATTACTTTGTTCTTTGCTTTGAAATCTAGTAATTGCTTCAAAATAGTGTATGTAGGCTATCGGTATTCCTCGAAAAGTCGACGTACATCGCGCTACGTGTTGAAGAACACTTTTTGAATCGGATAAAATAACAATCTTAATGGGCTCAGTTGATTGTGCAAATGATAAGGCCTCTGCAATTGCTATTAATTCTTTACATTCTAATAGTTTTTCTGATACATTAGTTAGTTCGTTCTTTTCGAATTACTTAATTATTTAAATAGAATTTTGCCAGCTTAATATTGTCTCCGAAGATGTAACGGACATATGCTCAATTCACTTTCCATAACATGGATTGGAGTACTTTTAATGAAATCCCCAATAATTCTCATGGCCTGGTTTTGGACTTTTTCAAGTTTATAGAGGTTAACCTGAGCACTACTATCATAAAGAAAGCTGGCATAGTCAATTCGACTGCGTGTAATACTGAAGTATAAACGAACTAAATGTTAAGGATGAACGCCCCAATTAAAACCGGCTAATGCTTTGAAAACGTTTAGAAACTTAGAGCTAGATACTGCAACTGCATTGATATGTTTACCTCATTTTATGTATGATAAAGATAGCGATAATTGTGGAAGCACCTGTTATAGACGCATGTGTTCAAGATGACGTCAGTCTCAAGTCATATGTCTACGTTTATCGTTGTTTTTCGTTTACGGTGAAATCTCAATATCATAATGGTTAATAAAATGAAATATGTTCTTTGCAATGGAAAAAATAAAATGGTTTGAAATGAATTATTTTATTTATAAAGAATATCATTGGGCATATTATTATCAATAACAAAATTGTCTGGCAGTGATAAATTCATGTTTATAATAGCGTTTAAAAGTTACTGAAAAAAAATGTTCCTTATATTATTTATAACCCAAAATTTTAACCTGTAAAGGTGCGATGCGCATTAAAAAACATAACGTTAACCGGCTACCAGGTATCCTGAATTCTGTTTGGAAGGGCATCATATATCTTCATTTTAAAGAACCAGCTTTTCTAAAATTCTCGTACTTCCAACATTCCTGGCTCTTGTACTAAGGTGTCGCTAAAAAGTCTAGTTACATTAACTACAATGTATTGTCTTTCGTTATCCTGGAGAACCCCTTGCGTTTTATGGGACAAAAAGTATCCTAAATGTAACCTTGGAATATTAGTTATTATTCTGTCAAGTTTCGTTAAAATCGGTTCAGTAGTTTCAGCGTGATGCGTGTTCACAGGGACAGAAAGACAGACAGACAGACAGACAGACAGACAGACAAAAACTGTAAAAAGATTATTTTTGGCTTCTATATCGATAACAAAGACTGCCCCGATCAAAATTTTCAAAAAATATTTAATGTACAGATTTGACCTTGCTACAGTTTTATTATAGTATAGATGATCAAAATTTTCAAAAAATATTTAATGTACAGATTTGACCTTGCTACAGTTTTATTATAATATAGATATATAGATTATTTATTATATAGATATATTACATAGGACATGTCAGATGTAGCCGTCTAGAATATACCACCGTAAATTAGGCGTGTTGGGTTTGGAGATCAATCGACATGTATTCAATAACCAGCCGGTCTCTAGGTTGTTGTGTTTGAATTGGCCCATGCTAAGTACAGTATCATCACTTGTTTATGACATAATATAAAAAATAAACACTTGAATGACTTTGCTCTTTTTTGAATTTTGAAATCAATTATAGTATGAATTATTGAAATGTCACAGTTTGTAAATTGAAATTATTAACATTAATCTTGTTTTCTTATCTATTGGCACTCAGAGCAACAGTTATATACATTTGAATAATTAATCATACATTATGATGCCTGCACAAGTTCAATACAAAATATTACATGTAGATAAGCCGCTGTACTACACGCCGCTAGTATGGCGCAAGCGTAATACGTCACGGGCATATCGGGGTCATCGGTGACGCGAACCCAGAAGTTTTTCCTCTAGCAAAAATCGCTCAACGAAGCTAAAGAAGTTACCATTTCATAAAACAGATTTGATCTCTTAAAATTGATATTATTGCGTGACAATGTTCTGCCTAAAGAAATCATTCTCGTTTATATTACAGCATCTTTCATTAAACCATGCGTTTGGACTGATAAGGAATGCATTTTGGAATCAAGCAAAGCAGTTTTACTTTATTTAACGAACGGCGCACCTGAAACAGATGGTTTAAGCATTGATCCCATTTATATAAAAGATATAAGTGCAGACAACGGAGACTTGAAACTTCATTTTAATGATTTGGTAGTAAGCGGCGTAGGAAAAAGTGTGATAATTAATGCAGAGTGAGTACATACAATTTTATTTTACTTATGATTTACCTTTCCCGACATTTTTATGGACTATAGCTTGGCAACAACCTTACCGTGTACACAGGTCGTGATAAACCGAGTCTAGAAACAATATCCTGGTTAGAGATAGAGAACAAAAGAAGAGGAATAGAAAGAGATAAGTGGCTAGTTCTAATAAAAATATATAATAAAACAAATGAACATAATGAAATCAAAATCTCTGAACATAACTAATTTGTATATATACAATTATTTTCCTGTTAAAGAGTTTAACCGATTTAGTTGATTCTGTTTCTGTACTTAAGTCACCTGTATAGTTCTTAACTATAATTTTATGCGATCGGTAGCACTATTCTCGAGATGGAAATTCCTCCTATGAACTATCTGACCAATTTTATTTTTACATTTGTGTTTACAAAATTATATTTTTGACTAACTCATATGAATAAAAAACGTGCAATCTCATATTTTCAGTGTCACAGTATCACTCAACAATCTTAATTCATTATTTTATTATGTTTTCATAACTTTTTGTGATGTATATGAGAATACGTCTGCTTCCCAAACCTGTTCATATATCAGACGCCAGATGCAAAAAGGGGGTATTACAAAACTTAGATAGTGTTTTATGTGAAAATTTCATATAATTTTACTTTGCTTTGGATTTTTTATATTTTAAGCTCAGGATATGTCTAAAACGCGACGGACAATAAAAATAACGAGCCCTTTTGGTTTTCTAATTGCCATTCATACTTCCCCTTTTTCATTTGAAATGTTTTTTTTATATCATAGTAGGCAAGAGAACATGTAGCGTGCAATAGATTATATTGAACATGCCCGAAAAAACAAAAAACACAAGTGAGCACCGCCATCCATAGACACTAACAACACCAGGGGAGTCGCAACTGCGTTTCCAGCCTGTGTTTGGGTGGTGGGAGGAGGGAGAACCAGTGGGGATGGTAGTTGGAGGAGGAGGGGAAGGAAGTGGTCCTCCAGCGCTCTCATTGACCGAACGAAACGCAACAAAGCAAGCACTGTGGCTTCACGTCGGTTTTCTGTGGGTAGAGTGGTACTACCTCGGGCGAGCCAACCTATCAATGTTGAAATCAGTAATAATTCCAGCGTGGCTCTACCAGCTACAACAATGCTGTTATAATTATAACATATATTCACGGCATATACATTTTAATAACTCATACGTCATTTTTATAATTGCGCATTTATGATTACTCATTTTAATACAAATAACTGATTTTGCACTATAGCGGTAACATACTCACATAATTACAATAACACATGAACTGTGAACAAACCGTGAGAAGGCAACGAAACCTTATTCAAGAATATCTCAAAATCTTGGTACGTTCTTCAATCGGAAGAAATAATTAATATATTTATTGTAACTCGAATATTACAGGCGACCCGATAGTGATAAAACTTTAGTCGTGGAATTTGAATTTCCGGTAGTTGGAACAGGAAAATACAAAGTGGGAGGAAAAATATTTGTTATTGATGTTGAAGGTGATGGAGATACTGAAATAAAGTGCGGTAAGAGAAATCATTTTTAATAATCTATTCACGTATAATGAAAATACAGTACCATTGACATCCAATCACGTCAAACGTTTTTTTTTTTTTTCAAAACTCAGAGATATAACTCTGATATACTAATCACAACATTACACAATATATGCACATCATCGCTTAGTGCTATGTCTAGCTCTTTGAGTCCCAAGTGATAATCAGCGCTGGTGGACTAACCTCCTACAACACATATATTGACTCAGGGCCCATTTGCTACCGAGCCGAGCCTGAGGAGATGGGTCGGGGGACCCATCTCCTCATTGCACAGGTGAGGCTGACGAGGGGAGACGACTGGTCGTGTACCCAGTAGTCTCTCTATAGTAGGACGAAGCCTGGCGTTCATTCGCCAGGCTGCCGCAGGGGCGGTTTCTCAGGAAGACAGCAGGTTCGATCCCTGGCCGCCCCTACCATACGGCGGACGGTACACCGTGGGGTTTTAGTCCGTGCGAGTCGGACATAACCCACTCTCTCCCCCGAGAGGGTGGCGTATCCATAAAGGATTTCCCCACGTAAATAAAAAAAAAAGTGCCCATTTGCTAACCACATACTAAATCCTACATTTTTGTTTGTGTTTTTTGCGTTTATATTACATATATGTTTTCACCTGTAATAAAAACTATATTGACTCGTGTGTTGCAAATGTGTTTTCTGACCATTCAATGCGGTATTTTTGGTAGATGGTTTTGGACTATTTATTTGGATTTTACACTTTACAATTTTTTAATCACCCAACGAATCGGGCAAATATCACCTTGTATCTATAATACCACATATACCACACATATCTATACTATTATACCACTTTCTCACAGAAAACCGACGTGAAGTAACAGTGCTTCCATTGTTGCGTTTCGTTCGGACAGTGAGAGCGCCGGAGGCCCATCTCCCCTCCCCTAGCCCCTCTACCCTTCGCCCTTCACCCCCAAAACAGGCTGGTAATGCACTTACAAGTTACAAGTGTTACAACTGGTGTTACAAGTGTCTATAGACAGTGGTGATCACTTAACATCAGGTGACGCACCTGTTTGTTCACTTCGTGTGATATAAAAAAAGTACTATTATAAAGCTGGAGGGTGTGTTTGTTTTTTTGGTTGAACGCTCCAATCGCAGGAACTACTGATCCCATTTGAATTCTTTCATTGTTAGATAGCTCATTTATCGAGGAAGGCTGTGGGCTATATATCATCAGGCTACGACCAATAGGAGCGGTACACCAACGAAGAATGTTTCAAAATCGGGGTTTTAGTCATTTGAGAGCTTTCGCGGCTTTAGCGTCAACCCAAAGTAACTTTTCCACGCGGAAGCAGTCGCGGGAACATCTAGTCAATATATAAATAGACGAAGATATAATGATTCAATACCTTTGTCTTCTCTGATTCTAGACCTATTTTCTTTATTTCTTTCCTTTTTTTAAGTATGTATCGATGAGCTTTAGTGTTTTCAAGAAAATATATTAAAACAGTTAGTTTATTCTCCTTAACATTGAATAGTCGAAGCCTTTATTTATAAGCCTCTGTTCATTGTACTTCACGATCCATACGTTTGTTGATTTACAATATTTAAAAATGGCCTTGGAACAAAAAATTCAATAAACTAGGAACTTTCAGATTAATAATATATTATTCTTGAAATTCGACCACTGAGCGACAACTTGTAATTTTAAATATACAAAAAATGTCCAGACAATTTACAAAATTTGACGACCAAAGATATACCATGACTATTATTCATCATTTCTGCCTTTATTTATAGAACATTGTTTTTTTTTTACTTTTCACCTATTTTCCAGATAAAGTTAGGGCGAAGCTCAACATAGCCCTTACGAAAATCGAAAAAAACAGCAAGAAATACTACAAGATCTCCAGTTACGACTACACACTTGATATCGTCGAGAACGTTTCCTTCAAGTTCACCAATTTGTACAACGGCGACGAAGAGAAAGGTTCTATACAATTTTATATCTTTTCGAACGATCTGAATATACTAGACGCGCAGAACACAAATTTAGGTATAAATATTTACTTTATTATATATATATGTCGCGGCTGACGTTAGAGGCGGTAGTTATAAAGGTATGACGTCACTCATAGGTGACTTTCATATAGGTGGTAGAGCTACGCTGAAGCTTTTACTGGTTTCAGCATGAATAGATCGGCTCGCCCGGGGTTGTACCACCCTCTCACAGAAAACCGACGTAAAGTAACAGTGCTTGCATTGTTGCGTTTCGTTCGGTCAGTGAGAGCGCTGGAGGCCCACCTTCCCTCCCCACCCCCTCTTCCTCACTACTCCCCCCCCAAACACAAGCTGGTAACGCACTTGCGACTCCCCTGGTATTGCTAGTGTCTATAGGGTGAAAGCAAACAGGCGGGTCACCTGATGGTAAGTGATCACCGCCGTCTATAGACACTAGCAACACCAGGAGACTCACAAGTGCGTTGCCGACCTTTTAAAGAAGTATGAAGGAAGATGTCTGAAAACTCGTACGGAAATGTGAAAATTTGGGTTTAAATATCTCTATATATAAAGCGAATGAGCGCGCGAGATAGAACAAAGTATAGAAAAATATTGACAGAATTAACAGATTGACGTTGAATTATTAAGATGCCATTCTATTTATTTACAACTAGTGGGCCGGCAGACGCTGTCCCGCCCTGAGTATAAAAAAATCCTTGACAAATTATACACCAAAACCTTCCTCGTGAATCACTTTGCCCACTGGTGAAAACCGCATGGAAATCCGTTCAGTAGTTTTTGAGTTTATCGCGAATAGATAGACAGACAGACGCGGTAGGGGACTTTGTGTTATACTATGTAATCAAGTCGTAGTGTAAAGTTAAGATTAGATTTCGTTCTCTTTATTACTACACCTGCGTGAAGCTGGGGCGATAAGCTAGTTTATAATAATTGTCAATATAATAATTATTCATTACATATTAAGCTGATGCAATAAAACTGTTTTACGTTTTGCAGCAAAAGTTCTTTTGGATCTCCTCAACCAAAATGGGAAGGAATTACTACTTCAAATTGGTAAACCGATCATCAAAGAAATCATAGATCAAGAGATCTTAAAAATTGAAAAGCTTATCTTATCCTTTGCCATTGACGAACTAGAATTATAGTTATAATTTTAAAACACATTTACATATTTTCATTTAATGAAATATATAAATTTGTATGTATACTTTTCATTTTTCACTATGTAATAAGCAAAATGCAATAATAGCTATTTCGTAATCAGCACCACAAGTATAAAATAAAGAATATGTAACAAATAAATAAATTAAATGATATAAAATTAGCAACCGCCTGCCACTTCATTTGAGTTCACACGAAAACTAAGAAATATAAAATACATCCTATAACCACCAACCTAAACACAATTTCCTATGTGCAATAGAATTTTTAGAATCAAAACAACAGTACTCCAAAGACAAGCTACTACGAAGACACTTCTTTATACTAATTGTACAGAAAGTTGTTTTATAAATTAATAGGTGGTAGAGCCACGCTGAAGCTATTACTGGTTTCAGCATGAATGGGTCGGCTCGTCCGGGGTAATACCACCCTCTCATAAAAAACCGACGTGAAGTAACAGTGCTTGCATTGTTGCGTTTCGTTCGGTCAGTGAGAGCGCCGGAAGCCCACGTTCCCTCTCCTACTCCTCCCCCCTCCACCAAACACAGGCTGACAATGCACTCGCAACTCCCCTGGTGTTGCTAGTGTCTATGGACGGTGGTGATCTCTTAACATCAGGTGACACACATGTTCGTTTGACTGCTATGACATAAAAACAATAATATAAAAATATTCAAATTAAACTATTATAATATTATCTAATATTATAAATTCGAATATGAGTTTGTTTGTTTGTTCCACTTTTACGTTATACTACTCAATCAATCAACATGAAATTTTACATCCACGTTGTTCACGGACATAGGGTAATTTTTATCCAGAAAAGAGAAACGCTAACAAAAGCTAGTATATATATTTATATATAACAATTACTATGGTATGCGTACGTGGGAATATATGCTTAATTCAATCTTAAACGCATTACCAGTCATATAGTACAACTACAAGGAAGGGCTATTTAATTTAATCCCTTCCTCTCCTTTTCATACCCGAACCACGCGCGCTGGGCTTCGGAGCCATACTTTTACGGTAAATCCTATCTGGGCACGAACTAAAAAGTTCGCAACTTCTTATCTTTGCCGTCCCGTGAAGCTATGGAACAATCTCCCGGCCAGTGTGTTCCCTCCTTCCTATAATATGGGGTCCTTCAAGCGTAACGTGAAGAGACATTTATGCAAGCCGGCATGACAGCGGCGACCGGTGAGGGATGAGGGATAGCGTGTCTCTCGGTAGTCGCCGTTGCTTTTAGATTATACTGTGCTTACCATCAGGCACAGTACAGTCACTTTGCTGAGGTACCTACGATAAAAAAAAAAGTAATGTAAAACAATCGAAACGTATAATAAGAAAGTATTTCATAAATGAACTACCTCCAAAAACTTAAATATTAATATTTATCTTGTCGGCGTGTTAACGAAAATACCTCTCTTCGTTTAAATCGTATTAGCGGTTTTCTGAGGAGAATCCTACAGTAAATATATGTAATTTTTCTTCTGTCATAAAAAATGTATCTATATATAAATTTAATAACACACTCATAAGAACAAAAATTCTCGAAATTATTTATTTTACTAACAACGCGTCCAACCTTCATCGGTACAGAAAATGTAAAATTAACAGATAATTTTTGAATAATCCGAAATTGACCTGAGTATATATTAATTGAGTAAACTGATGACAATCGACACTAAACATTATACTTTAATTATAATTAATTCCACTTAATTTCAATTATAAAAATAAATTATGAATTTAATTTAATTCAAGTCAACAAAAAACACTAATAAAAACGACTGACGCAGAGTATATTTTAACTCTTTATACAAACCACTCCGCATCTATTCCAAAACATTAATTTTGTAGATGGTAGAGCCACGCTGAAGCTATTACTGATTTCAGCATGAATGGGTCGGCTTGCCCGGGGTACTACCACCCGATTCACAAAAAACCGACGTAAAGTAACAGTGCTTGCATTGTTGCGTTTTGTTCAATCAGTGAGAGCGCCGGAGGCCCATCTTCCCTCTCCTCCTCCTCCCCCTCCCCCAAACACTGGCTGGCAACGCACTTGCGACTCCCCTGGTCTTGCTAGTGTCTATGGACGGCGGTGATCACTTAACATCACGTGACCCACATGTTCGTTTGCCTCCTATGATATATAAAAAAATCAAACAAAAACGTATACCCAAGTAGTGCATCAAAATCAAAATAAAAAAAAAATCTTTATTCGATTTAGACCTTCAGAAGGCGCTTATGAAAGCAAAGCTACCACCGGTTCGCAAAATTACCCAGTCATCGAGAAGTATGCAATTTTTTTAAGAAATTTATCGTTTATATCTTAACCGATTTTATTCTTTTTTTTTTGTTTAGTAGCCATTGACGAGTTTTAATGTTATCAATAAAGAAATTTGGAAACAGCGCTTTTTCTTTTATGTTGAAACTTTAAAAAAATATGGTCGAATTTTGACCACCGACAGACCACAAGTTATCCAACTTTTAACTCTATTTATTCATGCGGAAGAATCAAAATCAATATAGTTGAAATAGTGGGTATTCGTTATACAAAATTATAATAATAATACCTGTTTGTGAGAGTCTTACAGCTGGGCCAAAGATCTTTCCTATAAGAGGCAGTTACGTGCACAATCACCACGTTAACATACAAGCAATAATGGCTTAGTTAATAACGTGTTCGGACACAGCGTCGATGGACTTAGATTCGCATCCTTGCACCTGAGTCGGAGCTTCCAGTGAAGGAAACCATCGCGATGAAATCATAACATGGTGGTATGGCTTTTCCTAAGTCACGTCTACCTAGCTACCATCCTCAAATTGAAACTGTCGGCAAGTACTTATACAGTATTCCGGCAGCTGCACTTGAATACCAGTCCCCTCTAGATTTGTCATGTTTACCATCTTAGATCACGAATGTGGTTACGGTCAAACGTTAAAACTAATAGAGCATAAAAAAATTTAAAAACAGTTTTATTTACAGTAACAATACTTCTTGGTGTTTTTCAGCACCATCAACCGATAGTGTTACCAGTTTGAATTAATAAATATTTGTGCGAATTCCGAAAACTTCCTACATATACATCGGGATTCTAACCTATAAATAGATATTGAATCTATATTATGCTGATCATCCCACTCTACCATCACGACATTACACGTGACGAAATACTAATTTTAAAATTTAACAATTATTAATATTTTAATCTATACATATAATAAGAATGTAAATCTTACGTGCCTGTAACTTTTCGACTTTTATGAAATTTCATTACAATCGTTTTCAGAAATGTCTGTCTGTCTATCTGTCTATTTGTATGAACATGCATCACTGCTAAAGTGTTGGGTTCACAAACCTTATATAAGAAAATTATAAAGGATGTCCTCGGGAGTAACTTAGTCTTTGTTTCATTAAAATCGGTCCACTCTATGAAAAGTTATTGTAATTTTAATGGCGCCACGACTTAAGTCTGAGAGAAAAGTAGATAAGAAAATGGACTAAATACGTTCAGATGACTTTATTAATCATTGTTTTGTACATCAGGTTCCACGTGGATGAAGTCGCGGGCACAGCTAGTAATTAAATAGCATTTGAGGTGAGCAATGACTTTTATGAAACCGTAATATAGCTTGTACATTAAAATAACACATAGTTTATAAAGGTATTTTTTATTTTGACCAAAATGTGTCACATAAATTGGAAAATTGTACATTAAAATAACACATCGTTTATAAAGATATTTTTTATTTTGGCTAAAATGTGTCACATAAGTTGGAAAATTGTACATTAAAATAACACATACTTTATAAAGATATTTTTTATTTTGACCAAAATGTGTCACATAAGTTGGAAAATTGTACATTAAAATAACACATAGTTTATGAAGATATTTTTTATTTTGACCAAAATGTATCACATAAGTTGTAAATTGTACATTAAAATAACACATAGTTTAGAAAGATATTTTTTATTTTGACCAAAATGTGTCGCATAAGTTGGAAAATTGTACATTAAAATAACACATAGTTTATAAAGATATTTTTTATTTTGGCTAAAATGTGTCACATAAGTTGGAAAATTGTACATTAAAATAACACATAGTTTATAAAGATATTTTTTATTTTGACCAAAATGTATCACATAAGTTGTAAATTGTACATTAAAATAACACATAGTTTAGAAAGATATTTTTTATTTTGACCAAAATGTGTCGCATAAGTTGGAAAATTGTACATTAAAATAATACATAGTTTATAAAGATATTTTTTATTTTGGCTAAAATGTGTCACATAAGTTGGAAAATTGTACATTAAAATAACACATACTTTATAAAGATATTTTTTATTTTGACCAAAATGTGTCACATAAGTTGGAAAATTGTACATTAAAATAACACATAGTTTATGAAGATATTTTTTATTTTGACCAAAATGTGTCACATAAGTTGTAAATTGTACATTAAAATAACACATAGTTTAGAAAGATATTTTTTATTTTGACCAAAATGTGTCGCATAAGTTGGAAAATTGTACATTAAAATAACACATAGTTTATAAAGATATTTTTTATTTTGGCCAAAATGTGTCACATAAGTTGGAAAAAAATCCTGAGGTCCTGAGATTCTGATTATATAGAAATATACAAGAATTACTCGATTAAAGATATTAGATAGATAGATACATATATACTAAGCTTCATGGAAATCTTTGGAGACGTTTCCGAGATTCTAATCTATACATATAATTAGAATGTAAATCTAAGGTGTCTGTACTATTTCGATTTTCGTGAAAAGATTTTTGCAGGTGTCAAGGAATAAGTAATACAATACATTTCAATCATTTTTAGAAATGTCTATTTGTCTGTTTGTATGACACGCGTCAATGCTAAAATACATATAACAATTACTATGCTATACATACGTGGGAATATATGCCTCCTTCAATCTTAAACGCATTACCAGTCATATAGTAGATCCACAAGGAAGTAATCTAAAACAAGCGAAACGTATAATAAGAAAGTATTTCGTAAATGAAGTACCTCCAAAAACATTCAAAATTCAATCATTTTTAGAAATGCCTGTATGTCTGTTTGTATGAACACGCATCACTGCTAAAATACTGGGTTCACAATAAAATCACACCAAGAAAATCATACAGCATATCTTCGAGAATAACTTAAGTTTTTGTTTCATTAAAATCGGTTCACTGTATCAAAAGTTATTGTAATTGTAATGACAACGTGGCGTAAGTACGAGCGGAAATTAAATAAGTACATGGACTTAATACATTCAGATGTAAGATTAATCATTGTTTTGACATAAGGTTCCACGCGGAGGATGCCGCGGGCACAGCTAGTTATATATAAATATACAAGAATTGCTCGTTTATTATTATAATAATAATATTATATTATATTATTTATATTAGATACTAGTCTCTGCCCGCGACTTCGTTCGGGTGGAATAGTTACTCTGGGCTAACGCTAACACGCAGCGGAAGCTCTCAAGAGGAAAAAAACCCCGATTTTGAATTATTCTTCATTGGTGCTCCGCTCCTATTGGTCTTAGTGTGATGATATAGCCTATAACCTTCCTCGATAAATGAGCTATATAACACTGAAAGAATTTTTCAAATCGGACCAGTACTTCCTGAGATCACCCCCTACAACGTCACAAACTTTTTTACCTCTTTATAATATTAGTATAGATAACAACCTTTACTAGCGTCTGTAAAACTTACGAGAACCACTCAATAAAGCTTTAGAGTTAATTATAGCTAACAATTATAATGTAATTTCGTGAACACACTTTATAATAATTATTTTTATAACGTTACTGTGCACAATTTTTACAAAAAAAAAATTTTTTTTTTGTAAGCATTTCCCGTCCAATCCTCATCCAGCGTCTTGTCGCCTATAAAAACAAATTGTAAATAAATGTAAATTTATTCGTACTTTGAGTATAACCTTGTTTAATATACATTATTAATTCATTTATACACAACATATTTAATAAATAAAAAAAAATTGTGTAATCTAGAAATATTTAATTAGAGATCAAACCACTATATAAACTGCCATTTTAAAATTGTTCACACAATGCTATTGTGTTAAGACTGCAAAAATGTTGAAATCTTATTTGTTTTTCGGTATTTTCATTGTTTTGGGATCAGAGATTGACTCAGGTATGGAAAATTAATAAACAAAAATTATGTAGTTGTTCAGTTTTTTGTTAAAAAAAAATCCTTATTTCTCTTAACTCGATCATTTATTTCCTCAACTGAATGACAGTTGTTTTGGTAAATTACGTTTGTATATTTTATATCTATTATTACCACAATATATCACATTTTCCCGATGGTAAGACATATCAGAATAAGATAATATAAGAGGCGTTAGGAGTGTTGGGTTTCGAGATCAATCGATATGTATTCAATAATCAACCGGTCTCCCAGTTTTTGTGTTTAAATTGCCCTATGCTAAGTACAATGTCATCACTTGGTTATGATAAAATATAAGTCATAAAAAAGTCAAAGCCGTTATAAGTATATATCAATAGAAATGAAAACTCAAAACAATTGTTCTGTTCTGAATTTTGGAATCAATTACAGTTTGAACATTTAAATTTAAAAATTGGTAGATTGAAATTATTAACATTGTTCTGGTTTTCACATCTATTGGCAATCGGAGCAATAATTTAATGCATTTTTTTTTAATTTAATATTCTGTTTAATAGTTAATCAGACGTTATAATGTCTGCACCAGTTCAATACAAAATATCAATATTACATGTACATAGGCCACTATACTGCACGTCGGAAGTCTGGCGCAAGCGAATTTGTCACAAGCATGTCGAGGTTATCGGTTACGCGAACCCATAAGTTTTTCCCCTCAGCTAAAGAAGTTTTCATTTCAAAATTTAACTGTTTAAATTACTATTAGTGTGACAATCTTCTGCCTAAAGAAATCATTCTCGTTTTATATTACAGCATCTTTCATTAAACCATGCGTTTGGACTGATAAGGAATGCATTTTGGAATCAAGTAAAGCAGTTTTACCTTATTTAGTAAAAGGCGTACCTGAAACAGATGGTTTAAGCATTGATCCCATTTATATAAAAGATATAAATGCAGACAACGGAGACTTGAAACTACATTTCAGTGATTTCACAGTAAGCGGGATGAGTAAAAGTGTGTTAATTAATGTGAAGTGAGTACATACAATTTTATTTTACTTATGATTTACCTTTCCCGACATTTTTATGAATTATTTCTTGGCAACAACTTACAGTATACAATAGACGATGATACACCGAGTCTAGAAAGAATCCTGGATTGAGATATAGAATAAAGGAAGAGGAATAGAAAGTGACAAGGGGCTAGTTCTAGTAAAAATGTATGATAAAACAAATGAAAATAAAGAAATCAAAATCTCTGAACGTAACTCGTCTGTACATATAAAATTTTGGTTTCCTCACGTCTATGGAAAACATGCAATGTCAAATTTTAAGCCTCTCAGTATCTCTCAATAATCTTAATTCATTTAAAAATTATATTTTTTTAATAACTTATTGAAATGTCTATATACTTTACATAAAGTCATCTGACTATGAATAAGTCCATTTACCAAGCCCGTTAATATATCGAGTGCTAAATGCAAAAAGAGCGCAACACAGAAGTTAGATGGTGTTTCATAGCAAAAGGACACATAATTATTTTTTTTGATTTGGATTTAGATTGAGTGGTAGATTTAGTGTTTTGCTTAGAAAATGTCTATAACTTGATTGACAATGAAGAGGAGTGTGAACCCTTTGATTTTGTTAAGTCAAAAGGTCGCATAAATTCATATACACCCTTCATATATTACCTTTTTTCATTTGGAACCTAATATTGACAACATATTATCACGTGTATTATCACATATAATGACAAATTTATGATCACTCATTTTAATAGAAATAACTGATTTTGCACTACAGCGGTAACATACACACATAATTGTAATAACACATGAATTGTGAGAAAAACTGTGAGAAGGCCACAAAATATCATTCAAAATTCAAATGTTAGTACATTCTTCAACCGTAAGAGCTAATTAATATATTTATTGTAACTCCAATATTACAGGCGGCCTGATAGTGATAAAACTTTAATCGTGGAATTCGAATTTCCGGTAGTTGGAACAGGAAAATACAAAGCGGCAGGGAAAATATTTCTTATGGACGTTGAAGGTGATGGAGATACTGAAATAAAGTGTGGTAAGTGTAATCATTTCTACTAATCTATACAAGTTAATGAAAATACAGTTGCTTTATGGCTCAATTGTGTCAAAACCACTGAACATTTCGGCATGTAACTTTATAGTGAAATTTTTGGTAGACGGTTCTGCGCTACTTATTTGGATTCGATTTATACTTTGCCATTTTTTTAAACGCCAAACGAATCGGGTGAGTATGACCTTAAATTAATTTATAAATAAACGAAGATATAAGACTTCAATACCTTTTTATTGCCTGATTCTTTAGCATTTTCTTTTTTTTATTTTCTTTAAACCATAAGTATAGAGGAGCTTTAGTGTTATTAAGGGGTCCTCTCAGTCAACGGCCTGTTTTTTAAACATTTTTTGGTGATCAGTAACAAGATAAGACTTTGAGTTTTTTATGATTTATTCATATATATTTAAAGAGTATGTTTATAAATTTTCAACAAAAAATATCGAGTGAAACATGAGTTATATTACTCCAAACACCCCTTCCTCGCAAAAATGGATGCCCACTGTCTCCACGACTACGGCTAATTGCCTTATCTGAAATAAAAAAAAATAATGGCGTTTTAATCTGTAAGCTTAAAAAGATAAAATGGTCTATTATCAACTGAAAATAGCAAAAAATGGATTTTTGGTAGCCTTCTAGAAAAAAAGTTTCGACCTTCCTGGTATTTTGTTATAAAAAAATTTAAATAATAGGATTTTTGCAGTAACAATAGGTCATTTTATGCGTCTATATATATGTGCTGAGTCTACCCTATAAATTAGCAACAGCTTTTTTTCCTTACCATTGATGAGTCGAAACCCTTATTTATAAGTTTATTTGTCATACTTCACGACCCAAACATGTATTAATCTACTATACTTAATATACATACACTTGATATAAAACTTCAATGATATTGAAACTTTGAGATTAATGAATTACGGTCGAAATTCGACCACTGTACAATCATTAATAATTTTAAAATATATGGATAACGTCCAAATTATTTGCAAAATTTGAAAACTAGAGATATCATGATTATTAGCCATTTTTGTATTTCATTATAGAACACTAGCTGATCCCCGCGACTTCGTCTGCGTCGTTTATTATCTCAATTGTTGTTTTTATATCTCAAAGGGATTAGGCAGTGTTTTCGACGAAAGCTCCCAGACGGTTTGACTTTTCCGACGCTTCTAACATTTATCATTATAATTCAAGCAATTTACAAAAAATCTTGACAAATTATATGTCTAAACCTTCCTCGTCAATCACTCTATATATTTAGGTAAACCACATGAAAATCCGTAGTAGTTTTTGTGTTTATCGCAAACAGACAGACAGAGCCGAAGCTATTACTGGTTTCAGCATGAATTGGTCGGCTCGACCGGGCTAGTACCACCCTCTCACAGTAACACCGACGTGATGTAATATGCTTCCATTGTTGCGTTTCGTTCGTTCAGTGAGAGCGCTGGAGACACCCCTCCCATTCCCTTCCCCCTCTCCTCCCCCTGTTTTCCCCTTCAAACACAGACTGGCAACGCACTTGCGACTCCCATGTTGGTGCTTGTTTCTATGGACAGCAGTGACCACTTAACATCAGGTGACCCGCCTGTTCGTTTGCCTTCTATGATATTAAAAAAAGGCGGTGGCGCCTTTGTTTTATAATATGTAGTAATTACTTTTTTTACTCTTTAACTAATTTCCAGATAAAATTAGGCTAAAATTCAACATAATGCTTAGAAAAATCGAAAAGAACAGCAAGAAATACTACCAGATCACCCGTTACGACTACACAATTGATGTCGTCGAGAAAGTCTCCTTCAAATTCACTAACCTGTACAACGGTGACGAAGAGAAAGGTTTTATATTATACATCTTTATACCATTCATAATCCTCGCCAATGTTTTTGACCGCTCTGAATATACAAGACGCGCAGGATACCAATTTAATAGTAAATACGTATTATATTATATGCATAATATCGAAACAAATTAAGGATAAATAAATGCCAATATTAGATTCCTTTATTAATATTTTAACTTTGTTTTGTATTAAACTTTTAAATATATTATGCGCAAACCCAAATTTGAGGCTATATTCAAAGCGGACATAAATACTGACGACAACTATATATTACTGTTATCCATTGCCATAAGGAGTGTAAATTAACATCCTAGACACCTGAACTAGTGTAACATATATACGAGATACCAGTGATGTTGGTAATCTTTGGTTTTTTTTTCGGACTGACTACGCTATTGGCCTAGCAAGGCCTTAATAGCTTCACCGGACTACTAAGGCGAGTGCTTAAGGCACTGAATCGATTTTATTTTGACACGCATGGTACAACTCGGCTTGGGCTGTTGCCTAGTTCATGCAAGTAGTCTTGTAGGGGTTTTGTATAGTATTATATAGTGCTTTTCACGTATAATCTATGAACAACTAAAAGCTGGCAATGATATCTCCATATCATATTTTTATTATTAATTTATAACTGGCAACTTATTAACAGAATCTGAGATTGTGAGTAACATTTTTTGAACTTTTACTCATAAACATCGCAGCCTGTGTGGCTCTGGGACTCCGTACCATTGATACGCTACTTGGGAGACTCCCTATGAAAAAATATACTCTGAATTACAGATAACATCGTATTAGTACTCTCATGGGTAATATTGGCTATTCCGATGTAGGCTAGCGTCCTTCCGACTCAGTCAACGAGCCAATTGAAGTCAAAACTATATATGTAATGAAAAAGACGGCATAGTGTAGATTACGTGTAGATTAGGGTACGCCAAATAAAATCATAAACAAATATAGAAACGATACTGTACCTGATGAGACTTACAAACATTATGAGAATAACGCAATCTAAACTCAGGGGTAACTACCGTAAGGTCTGAAAACTATTGCCAGTCGCCACTGACATACCGACACGCAAACCTTTCTACAATGCGATATATAATGGCTGATTTCAAAACGTAATGAAGCAAAGGAGAGACACTGTAACTGATTTATGAGCATGTATATAGTAATAATGATTCCTTAGCATATCAAATCGTACTAAATCGGTAATGCTTCCTCTCTGTATGACCTACATAAATAAAAATCAATTAACGAATATATGTAACCGCATCACTTCAGAATGATTGCATCTATTTGGTAAATTCTTCTTTTGTCGTGTTTGTAATAAATCGGGAAAAGATTTGTATGAAGGAAGTCGTTTGAAAAAACATAAGAAGAATTGTAAATTTTCGGTTAAAAATATATATGTACATAATTAAAAAAAAACATAAATGTATATATATATATATATATATATATATATATATGTGTGTGTGTGTGGGTGTGTATAAAGTGAATGAGCGAGTGAGACAAGAAAGGTTACATGGTCGTCATGGTCTACACCCGTGTGAAGCGGAGGCGGATGGCTAGTTTATAATATTTGTCAATATTTAGAGTGATTGAATATTAACGAATTATTCGATAACGAATCCCGTGGTCTATAGTCTTAATAGTATTTTCCTGTAACTATTAGAATGTTTATTATTAAATTACTTCCTTATTTAAAAATATTCGAATGTTCAATTCGAAATTCGAATCGAACATCATTATTCGAACATTTTTCGTACACCCCTATTTAATATAATAATTATTAATTTAATTTAAACTGATGCAATGAAATTGTGTTACATTTTTCAGCTAAACTTGTTTTGGATTTCCTCAACCAAATTGGCAAGGAATTACTTATCGGAATTGGTAAACCGCTCATCAAAGAACTCGTCGATCAAGAGATGTTAAGAATTAACAAGCTTTTCCTATCAGTTCCCATTGAAGAACTAGAATTATAATTTAACAAAAAGTTATTAATTTACAATATTATATGTATACTTTTCATTATTCTTTACATAATATGCGAAATGCAATAATAATTGCTTCGTAATTAGCACCATATGTTTGCCAAGTACAAAATTTTGTTATATGCGTTAAATGTACTATGTAACAAATTAATAAATAAAATTATATAAAAGTAGTAACCGCCTACCACTTCATTTGAGTTAATTATAACACAAATACTAATAAGAATACAATACATCATATAACCACCGACTCAAACATAGTTTCCTATGTGCAACAGAATTTTTACAATCAAATCAACTGATCACCAAAGACAACCTCCTACGAAGACACTAATAAACTACATTTCTTTATAATAACTGTACAGAAAGTTTCTTTATAAGTTAATAAGAAATATATAAAAATATTTAAATCAAACTACTATAATCCTAATATTACAAATTCGAATATGAGTTTGTTTGTTTGTTACAGTTTTACGTTGTAACTATTCAATCAATTACCATGAAATTTTGCATTAAGGATGTAGGGTAACTTTTATCCATAAAAAATCCTTGTTCTATAGGCCAAATCTATATAAACGCGAGTGAAGCCGCGAGTACAAGCTAGTTTATATATAATTTTAATAACACACTCATAAGAACAAAAGGATCACAATTTTTATTTTATTTTAGTAACTACGCGTCCAACCTTCTTCTGAGTATATTCAATTGAGTAAACTGATGACTATCTACATTAAACACTATATTTCAATTATAATCAGTTCAATTCAATGTCAATTATAAAAATGAATTATAATTACAAATTGAATGTAATTCAAATCAACAAAAAGCACTAATAAAGAGGACTGGCATAGAGTACATTTCAATTCTTCATACAAGCCACTCTGTATCTATTGCAAAATATTAAAATTTCAAACAAAACTGTATACCCATACAGTGCCTCAAAATCAAAAATACTTTATTCCATTTAGGCCCTGAAAAGGCCCTTATGAACGTCAAAGCTACCACCGGTTCAGAAAACAACCCAGTCATCGAGAAGAACCGGCGAGAAACTCGATTTGGTTTATTTTTTCATGATGCATATTTTAAAAATATTATTTTTACAAAAACATAGATAGTTAAATTCGTTTTTTGTGGATACACAGAGAGTGGTGTCATTTCCAGTTGTCACCATCGCTCAACGTCCATCGTCCAGCAAAAAAGCCTTGTTCCTGAGTTATAGGCTAAATTAACATTAACGCGATCGAAATCGCGGGCAAAAGCTAGATTTAGATAACTTTAATAACATACTCGTAAGAATATTTATATATCTATACGTATGGAGCCTACGCGTCGCTAGTCTGACGCAAGCACAATACTCCACGAACATGTTGGGAACGCTTCACAAGCATTTCAACAGCATTTCAGCATTTCAACCCATAAGTTTTCCTCCTACCAAAATCGCTCAACGTAGCTAAATAAATTTTCACTGCAAAAATAAAAACTATCATTAATATGGGCATATTTCAATTCGCTATAAAAGACACTCTGTACCTACTGAGAAATATTCAAATTTCAATAAAAAATCACACAATATAAAATGTTAATAATCTTAATGTTTGCATAAGGAAGTACTATAATTTTTATATACTTACGTATTACAAATGAATTCTTTTAATTGTTACGATTGCAAGATTATACAAGAGAACTTGAAGAATTTTTCCGCACTTAGGTATGTATAAATGAAGAATTTTTAATAATTAGCATTCGTATCGAGCCATTCTGCCCACATTTACCGACCACTGAGTGTAGACCTCCTAACCATCGCGCCACTCTTCATGACCAAACTATTATTAGGAATAATCGAGGTGATCGTTTTTCCGGTAATCGTCTTTCATTTTAGGACAACTATTTCAAAACTGCTCTATTCTATTGTCCTTCATCTAGACTTGTTAAAAGCATCACCCGATATGTATTGTTTACCAATGTTTTCTACCTTTGTCGGTCATCGGATTTCTGAATTGGTTATTGTATTGGCTATTATATATGTATGTTATTGACTAAGGACTACCTGGAACCAGCACAATTCAATTCAGATTTCTAGAATCCTAGACATTTCCCACCCACCTCAGCATCTTCATCTCATTGACATGTACTTTTTGTTCATGGGCCTTTTGGACAGTCCAGCATTCTGTTGCATATAGTAGCGCAGGTTGGATCGCAGTTTTGTAGACTTTTCCTTTTGTTTTAATTGATATACGAGGATCACACATCCATTTATCCTGTGAGAAACATCAGCTTCTACATTGGCGTATATAATAAGCACAGAGCCTAAGTACTTGAATTTCTCTGTTGTGGGGACAGGTGTTTGCCCAATATGTACTGTTTCAACTTTTGTGTTACCGCTGAAAGGGCATTTTAAGTACTCAGTCTGACTCCTACTCACTCGTAGACCGTATTTCTCCAGAGAATGTGTACATCTATTAAGAAGCTCCTGTAGGATTTGTGCCGTATCAGTTGCCACAACTATATCATAAGCATACATCATATTCCATGGCAGGGTAGACTGTATATTTTTAGTTAGATAGTCTATCACTAGGTTGAACAGCAGAGGACTAAGAGTTGATCCCTGATGAACGCCCACTTTAACTTCGAAAAGTTTACTTATGCCTGCAAGGCTTCGAACTCTAGTATTAGTATTGTTTTACATATCTTGGATTAATTAGCCACGTAGAGTTCAAGTATATTTTGGGCCCTAAGTGCCTGCCATACTAGTTTACGTGGCACTCTATGAAATGCTTTTTCTAGGTCTATCAAGGCCAAATGTAAATCTTTTTTATTTATGCTGTGAAACCAAATTGATTCGATGATATTTTAAAGGTAATCCCGTGAGGTAAACACAATTCCAATTAAAAAAGCAATCCTAACTGCTCATTCATATGACGTAACAATATATAAAACCTTTGGATATGTAAGACCGGTTATTGGATAAGGGGGCCTTGAAAGAAGTCTAAATTAAAATTGAAAATGTCAGAACCAGTACTGTACCATAGAATCTCAGAAGCAGCAATGGAAATTATTTAATCATTGAAAAGCGCGGTTCGCACACTCTCATTACACAAACACACTCTTACTTCATCGTTACGTTTTAGTATATTTATATTAAACTAGCTTCTCTAGCTTGGGCTAACGCTAACACGCAGGGGAAGCTCTTAAAAGGAAAAAAAAACTATTTTGAAACGTTCTCCATTGGTGCTCCGGTCCTATTAGTGTTAGCGTGATGATATTATAGCCTTCCTCGATAAATTAACTAACACTGAAAGAATTTTTCAAATTGGACCAGTAATTCCTGAGATTAAGCTTCTGATACCTGCATTCAAGCAAACAAATCTTCAGATTTATAATATTAAATATAAATTAAGTTAACAACTTACAAATTATAATATCGACTAAAATAACAAAAGCAATTATTGCGTTACTATCACATCATGCATAGCACTAGGTTACCTTGTATTTACGCCCAAAGAAATGGAAAAGGATGGAACACAGTGGCCGAGAGACGGTTATAAAGGTCATAGCACCGACGTTTCGAACGAAATGTTTAATCAGGACATTATTTATACTCCCTAGACAATGTAAGTAATGGCATGTCAAATCAAGCTACAATTACATACAACATTAACACTTACTTAAACTTCATCATTTATAACATTCAGTAGGCAGGTTAGCTTGGCAGTGAGTGCCAAAAACCAATTAGTCATAGACAAAATTAAGTGTTCTTAACAGAGCAGGGCGGTATTTCACAGCGGGTCACCGCCTTCAGCTCTATAAAGCGCAAGTTCGTCCACACATGGAATACTGTTCTCACCTCTGGGCCGGAGCACCTCAATGTCATCTACTTCCTCTAGACCGTATCCAACGTCGAGCGGCTCGAATCATCGGCGATCAGGTGCTCTCCTTAAGGCTCGACACTTTTGCGCTTCGTAGGGATGTTGCGTCGCTTTACGTCTTCTACAATATCTACCACGGAGAGTGCTCTGAAAAGCTGTTCGGACTGATACCTGCTGCTGAGTTCCATTATAGAACAACTCGTCACGGACTGAACACCATCAGTGTAATCTTGTTGGAAGTCGTCCACTGTGCAATTTTCAAGTTCGTTTTTTCCGTGTACGTCAGTCCTTTGGGATGAACTCCCAGTGGCAGCGTTTCCAGAATATTACAATATACCATCATTCAAGAAACGAGCCTACTCCTTTTGACACATTATGGCTATTCCTACATTATGACATTTCTAAACGGTCTCAAAATTGAATTCATATCTCCAAAATGTAATTTAAATAAGTATTAATTACTTAGCGCAATTGGTTTTGCATTATTCATATTACTCGGGTAATCTTAATAACATCTTGATTAATTACTTGATCTATAATATATAAATAAAAACAAAGCATGTTATACCATAAATTCAAGTCCAATACCTATTCAACATCTTCCCAGATACAAAAACAAAGATTAATCCCAATTAATTCATAATAACATATTTAATACATAGACTTTTTTACTGAACACATCATCAATAATCCAGTATAATAAACGACATCTGTAATAAAAAGAACTCTTAAAATGATCGACCTTGAAATCGAATTAATAGTGTATTCTATATAAATGCCAGCTTGAATATCATCAAGACAGTATTATTCCGCATTCATAATCGATACAACGTAACAGCCATAACATTGCAAACAGGATAACATTGGAAAAATGTTAAAGTCGTGTTTGTTTTTGTGCATCTTCAGTGTGATAGGATCAGAGGCCGGTTCTGGTATGGAAAATTAACTGCTATTAACTAATAATTATTTACTTAATCTGATCTTTCAGTTATAGATTATTATTATTAAATTTAAAAACTTTTAACGAATCCGAAATGCCAGACTGTAGGGCACAGCGCTAGTAATCCTGCCATATTGGCTCGCTTGGGCGTGTCGCGATACGTGTTCAGCCGGTATATATGTAATACCCAGGTGGGTTACAGCCACCATGCACATGACGCTATACAAAACTTTAACCATAGCTTAATGTCTTATGGTATTTTGTTGTGGGCGACAGCAGCTGAGGTGGACACCATATTCCTGCTACAAAAACGAGCAGTTCAAGAATTAATAATATGAGGCCTCGCGAATCATTAAATACTGATTTTCAGGAATTCGGTATCTTAACTCTGTCCTTCCAATATATTCTTAATAATTTAATTAATGTCCGTAAAGTGGATTTAGTGAAAGATCAACATAATTTAAATAGTAGAAACAGCAACAAATTGGTCATTCCATGTTTCAGACTTACTAAGACCAAAAGCAGTTATGTAGGTAATAGTGTTATGTTTTATAACAAAGTCCCAAAATACATTAAGGATATCCGGATAACAAGTTAAGCACCATGTCAATTTTTTAATGTCTAAAGGCTATTATAAGGTGGATCAATATCTGAACGAAAGTGACGTCTGGAAATAATGCCCTTTTCTAAGCATCCACTAAAAACGAATGTAAATTATCTATGTTTTGTAAAAATATATAACATGAAGAAATAAACCAGATCGAGTTTCTCGGCGATACTTCCCGATGACTGGGTTGTTTTCCAAACCAGTAGTGTTTTGACGTTCATAAGCGTCTTCTCAAGGCCTAAATTGAATAAAGTATTTTTTTTTATTTTGATTTTTTCCAAAACTTAAAGAGTTTTCAATCTTAACCGATTCCTGCGTCACTCGTGTGCGTCTCACGTATCATTAAGTTTATACTTGAGGAATATGACTTTTGATATTAAAAACTCAATATTTACTTCAAGATATCTAAAAGTAAATCTTTTGGACAGAAACACCATTACAATGACTTTAATGTACTATCATCATCTTGTAATAAGCCTGATTAATGAGCCATAACAACTTCAAAATTTTACAAAGGACCTTTTCGTAGTACTTTTTATTTTATTAAAGAATATGCTTTGACTTTCGGATCAGATAAGCCAGGGGTGGACAGATCACCGACCGCTGGGGCAGCACGATGAAGTCTGTAGAGATCTCGTGTCGCCTCAGCTATAGCGGCAGAGGTCCACCCTGGGGTTTTAGTCCATACGAGTCGGACATAACCCACTCTCTTCCCCCAGAGGGTGGCGTATCCATAAGGGATTTCTCCACGTAAGAGAAAGGGGTGCACAGACCAACATTTATAACGCTAGCTAAAAGGTTACGAGATACATAAAAATAATGTACTATAGAACTATTGACCTGAAAGACGCCTACAGGGAAGTCTTTAATGGCATATGTCTATCTTCTAAGAATAACCTACATTAATGATTTGTATCTTTTGTATAGTATTAGGAAACAATTGGTCAACTGCGACGTTATTTTGACTCATATAATATGAACACTTGCCCAATCAAATACTTTAGTTATATTGGGCATTTAATGTAAATCAAAACTATAGAATATCTTAGATTTAATATTATGTGTAATAACAAAAAAGTAGTTTATCTGAAGATTCTTATCTAAATTTTATGGCTTTGACGCGAATTTTAAATATCAAAGTGGAAAAAAATGTATGTATAAAACTTATGATACCACATTACTACATTGCACTCATGCTAAGCCCGGACAGGTCGATAGAGATCTATATAGTATCAGCTTTTAGAAATGAGTACGATCCATAATAAAAATAATAGATTAAATCAATAATCAATTAAAAAATAATCTGACAGCGGTAAAGAAATTATTTATTATTATGGAGTCAAAAATATGTAAAAAAACTACAATATTGATTTAAAAAGGAATAACAAGTCTATTAATAGTAAGTACGATGTAAAATGTAAAAAGTGGAAAGCAAATTAAAACATTCTGCAATTAAAATTAAATAACGATTTTCATAGGTATTTCTTATCTTCTAAAATACCAGGAAAAACTGTCTTTCTTTTATATACATTTTTAATAATGACATTTATTTAGTAATGTGTGATAAAAGGCTTGTAAAGGCCAATACCTATATTATGTACCTGATATTGATGATGATACCAGATTTTCTAAAAAATGACATTTGGTTTTAAAGGTCGACATTTATGATAAATCGATCAATATATTGACGAAAATAACATGATAGAATCGATTAAAAAAACCCTGTTTTAGCTGCATGCGGTGTTGAGTGCAAATAAATATTATGACATTACACGCACTCAGGTTATTCGGAAATTATCGGCGCATCGCCTCATTCGTATTCTTTTTTTTTATAACTTCTTAATTGTAATGAAAAAGAAATGTGCTATCATATAACTTACATTTTATATGGAAGTTATTTCAACGAAATATCACTGCTAAAGTACGGTGTTCACGATAAAATATAATAAAGAATATCCTCGAGTATCATTAGCACTTAGTTTCATTAAAATCGGTTTGCTCTATAAAAAGTTATTGTAATTTTAATGACGGCGCGACTTAAGTACGAAAGAAAAGTAGATAAGTAAACAGCCTTAATATATTTAGATGATTTTATTAGTGTTGTTTTAGATTATGTTTCACGCAGACGGAGTCCAGGTACTAAGTCGCTAGTTATAAATACGAATGTGAATTTGTACGTTTATTTGTTTGTTACGCTTCGACACCTTAACTACTCAATAGATCATCATGAAATTCTGCATACACTTTAAAAAGACATTGTGTAGAGAAAGTTTATTCCCAAAGGATAATTCAAATCTACATTAATGCGAACGAATTCACGGGTAAAATCTAACAAACTATAGTTGCAACATTGTTTACCTTACAGTATCTTTCATTAAACCGTGCGTATGGTCCGACAAAAAATGTATCCTGGAATCGAGTAAAGCAGCCTTACCATACTTCGTGAAAGGTATCCCTGAACTAGATATTTCATCCACCGATCCCATTTACATAAAGGATATTAACGCAGACAACGGAGAATTTAAACTGCATCTCAACGATTTGAAAGTAACTGGTATGGGAAAGAGTGTGTTCATCAATGTAGAGTGAGTATTATTTTGTGATGTGATAAAGTAAGATGCGATAAAGTGATTTAAGAGTGGAAGTGCTTGCGGAAAGCATCAAAGGTTACCCTTTTATATTCCCTCTTGAACTCATACTGGTAACCCAGCCTTCAAGTACAGCAATCTATTTGCCTCACGTTGTGGTCGTGTTGAAGTACACAAGTTACAGAAAGTAGAATACAAGTTACACGCTGCAGTGTCTTATAAGCAGACGTATAGCATGATATTTGTTAATTCATAACATAGCTTAATAGTTAACCTAAAAAGATGCTTTGCTCACAAACAAAAAATGATTTAGTAAAACAGAGATTTTTGCTTAAATAGGTTTTTTAATCCAATTTTTTTTGAGCCAATTTTATACAGGGCCATTTATTTGTAAGCTAAGAGTAACTTGTTATAGGTAACCAAATAGGTCTTACATTATACGTACATATTTAACACCAAAACACAGAACCCATAATTATGCTCGTAACACAAAAGTGAGTCATGCATGGCGATCGAACTCACAACCTTCCTAGTTCAATGGTATAATTGAGCTTAATACAGTACAGTACAGTTTGCTGCATTCAAGGCAACAGCCCAAGCCAAGACTCGGCCACTTTGACGTCCTTAGGCTTGTTACCGTGTCTGAGTGCCATAAGTGATCATCCAAAAAAGTCCGGTAAAGCTGTAAAGGCCCGTGAGGCAAACAGCGTATAGTCAGTCAGAACAGTCTGATGATCCAAGCGAGAATGCGTAGTACCTAGACTTTAGCCATACTTTAGAGCATCTTCGTGAGTAAACCTGAACGTGAGAGTAGTAGTAGTTTTAGTATGTAGATTTCTTAGAATTTGAAATCGCCACTACATCGTTTGCTGACGTGGTGATTGTGCCTATACCTTCCTTCGGAAAGAGGCGTATATCCCTGCAGTGGATCTTTTACAGTCTGCTGATCATAATGATGCTAAATGGAGATGTCGCAATATGTTTTTAGATTAGAACCAAGTGTTTAAGAAGTAAACCTAAATAAATATCGAAATTCTATCCATTCGTTTTTACGTGTTAACGATGTCCGATCAGATCATTTAGCCTCTTCCCGAAGGAAGGTATAGGTATAATCATCACACTGCCCACGACGTATTGGCGATTTCAAACTCTGAGAAATCCACAGTTCTATGTTTTCCCACTTATAGTAGTTAACAGAACATTTCTCAGGTTCCGGTTTTCTCACGATGTTCTTTCACCGTCAGCCGATAGTGTTACCAATTTAAATTAGTAAATACCGGGGTTTGAACCGACCTTTTAATACTTTTAATATATTTAATATTTACATAGATAAGTACTGTGAATGGTTAAGAGCTGACTTATGTGTTGTAAATGATTCTAATGTTACAGGCGACCTGATCCGGATAAAACTGTAACCTTGGAATTCGAATTCCCTGCACACGTAACGGGGAACTATAAAATGGGAGGCAGATTATATGTTATTGATGTATTTGGTGAAGGGCAATTAGAAGTAAAGTCTGGTAAGAGAAATCGTTTATTTTGACCGCAATTTGACGCGATAATAATGGCTCCAACGAGTTAGATCACTGCGTAGATCGACGTTGATTCGAATCCTTTTCGTTTCGTTGTGAAAGTGATGAAATGACAGTATGGAAATAATTCCGCCTGGCTAACTGTCACCCTCGGGTTAAAAATCTATCGCCAAGTACATATAGGTGTGTTCTGGCAGGAGCACTTAAGAGGCAGACCGTCAAGTGTTAGCGTATTTATCATTTTAAGACGCATCGTCATTTAACATTATCAGATAAGATAATAGTCAAACCCTAAAACTTATACGGTGTTATTACAAAAAAGTTAAATACGTATTGAACCCTGGCTTTAAAAAGGTCTCATATTAAATGCACCGCGGTCGCTGATTGTTCGCCATCTTGTTATTTTGTCTCGCTTTGGTTACTTTAGGTTAGACATGTGAAAAAGTATAACACGAACTTGCCTCGAGCGAGCGCGGTGCATTTATTAGGAAACTTTTTTAAACCAAGTATTTAATACGTATTTAACTTTTTTGTAATAACACGGATAGAGTATTAAAATCTGAAAATATCTGTGTATTTCTTTGAACTACTGAATCAATTATAGTCTGGATTATTTTAATTTCATAATTTGTAAGTCAATACAAAATATTACATATACACAGGCCGTTATACCACGCGTCACTAGTCTGGTCCAAGCCCAATGTGACACGAGCATTTAGACGTCTTTTTTTTTTCTTTTTTTTTAACGTGGGGAAATCCCTTATGGATACCCACCCTCCCGGGGGAGAGAGTGGGTTATGTCCGACTCGCACGGACTAAAACCCCACGGTGTACCGACAGACCGTTGTGTGGGGGCGGCAAGGGATCGTTCTAGCTAATCAACCTTGTAGAGCCGCCCCCACGGTCCGCCCGGCGGAAGGTGACCGCCGGGCTCCTACCTATAGAGGGACAAACCAGGTACACACCGGCTGCCCCCCCTCGTCGGTGACCGTCGCTGACGTAAAATCACAGGAATTTACCCATCTAAAAATTCAAAACGCATATGATACAGTCGAGTATATATAATGTCTGGTACAAGCGCAATACGTCACGAGTTTGTCGAGGTCATCGGTGACGCGAACCCATAAGTTTTTTCCCTACCAAAATTAATATTATTTTCAATTGCTCTACCCGACTAAAGACGGTTTCACTTCAAACATTATGATATTACAAGTATAATATTATAAGTTTGTAATGTTGTAGGGGGTAATCTCAGGAACTACTGGTCCGATTTGAAAAATTCTTACAGTATCTATAGCTCATTTATCTAGAAAGGTTATAGGGTATATACCATCACGATAAGACCAATAGGTGTGGAGCACCAATGAAGAACGTTTCAAAATCGGGGGTTTTTTACCTCTTGAGAGCTTCCGCTGCGTGTCAGCGTTAGCCCAAAGTAACTATTTCACGCGGACGAAATTGCCAGTCCGTTAGTGGTATCCGCCGCAAAATACAAACCCGTACCAAACGCTGCGCGTTGTAAAAGACGACCGCGACATATTTTTACCGACCCTCCCGATGAAATAACGGCAGTGAACGATCAGTACCAGCCTGTCTCTCCAAACAGAGCGTGCTCACGCCCACGCCCGCGTAACCACAGATCACGCCGCCGTGGTCTAGGGATAAATTTCGCTCCCGCACACCAGACTAGGCCCCCCTCGGCAGTTGCTCAAGCCTAGGTCTGTTCCCTCGGCGTGGAGCCCTTGAGTACGCTGCTCGCGCGATACAGTGACACAAAATCTTACATCACTGCGACAACATTACACATATCACCTCCACACACGTGCACGCATACACGCTTACACATGCAAGTGGAAGGGTTTTCTTTTTTCCCTTATAAACTGAAATAGTTTAGAAAATTCCCGATACGAAATATATATAAGAGTTGTTGAGGTATGTTGCTTGGTACACATATATGTTTCAACAACTCATATATGTATGAATAGTTAGCTTAGCTTAGGTTAGCTCACATAGGTCGCGAACTGCATGTATCAGGCAACAGCCAAAGCCGAGGTGTGCCGCGCACCCTTGAGCTAGTTGTCAAAATAAAATCGGCTGAGTGCCCTAAGCGCTCGCCTTAGTAGTCCGGTGAAGCTGTTAAGACCTTGCTTGGTCAATAGCGTAGTCAGTTCGAAGAAAAAAAAAAAAAAAAAAAAAAAAAAAAGCGGACGAAATTGCGAGCAGAGGCTAGTAATTGATAAACATCAAATGATGATAGAAAATAGAAATAGAAATGTACAAGATTTGACTGTGGTAGTAACTATGCGATACTTATTTGAACCTTGTACTTTTGTGGCTTCGACTATATAAAAATTATTACTTAATTTATTTCAAATAACTATATCGACTTATTAATATTTTTCAGACAAAATTAGAGTAAGAGTAGAGCTCAAACTTAAAAGAACTGAAAAGGCTGGCAAGATATACCACAAGATCTCCGGTTATGATTACTCATATGAACCCGTCGAAAAAGTTTCCTACAAATTCACCAATTTGTACAACGGAGACAAAGAGAAAGGTCGGTCTCATTGTTATATCTTATAAAATATAATTACCTAGTAGTATAAGACGTACATACTTAGGCTTGCCACGTACACTTCATAGAAAACATTATACATTATTACGAGCAATTACACTCTATAATTCATGATAACAATAAAGTATACGTAAATACTCTATTTTATAAAGTTTGATTTTTTTAAATCCATTATACGGGAATCATTAATATAACAAAAACATAAAACAATTTTTTCGTAACTTATCGACTCAGACTTAACTGAAAATGGTCTAAGTAGCTATCCTTACAAATATTACGTATTAAATGCAAATATGAGTTTGTTTGTTTGTTACACATTTACGTCTTAACAACTCACCCAATCATCATGAAAATTTACATACATGTTGTCTGAGGTACAGTAAAAGTTATTTTCATCATTAACGCGAGCGAAGCCGCGAGCAAATATTAGTAATGAAATAAAACAGTATTTTATAATTAAATCAATTTCAATATTCATTCATACACGTATTAAATGAAAACAACAAAGACAAGACCTACTTACTGATACTTACTTATTGATATCATACGACTAGGGTGGTACAATTTTTTTTAAATAAATTAGATATATGGATTGTTAAAGGTTTTAAAACGTGCATTGTATCAAAATAAAATACGTTGTGAGTCTATTCTTTACAGTATTTTAATTTGTAACCTAATTACGCTTACATTTTTCCAGTGTATGTATGTAGACACATATTTTGACACGTTCTGTAGACTATATCGCTGGATAGGTTTTTAACATATGATTTGTTATATGTTTTCTTAAATGTGGAAGTAATAAAGCTCACATAATATTAACGTATAACATCTGTGAATAATAATATTTTGACGTACTAATTCTCAACTCGATATACAGTTCGTTCATTTATATAACTAAGAATATTAAGTATTGTTACAGTCAATTATTCGCTTTTCTTTATTTATGCCTAAACCGCGATTTTATGTTTATCTGTAGTCAAAATCTACCACCATCTCGCTATATAAGATATTGGAAAGAAATACGACTGTTGTTAATCAAATAATTTGCTTCTTCTGTCATAATTATTGACATAGAATAAATCCTATAAAAATAAATAAAGAGGAAAAGTAATTTAAGATATTGAAATATAATTTTCCTATATAACGTACAATAATTTATTGCAAAGTATGAGTGGCAACCATACTCATGAGACACTATTTTAATGCAGTTAATTTTCCTAGGTTTAAATTAATATAATTTATTTGATCAAATAAATGGTAGCAAACCTACACCTAAACCAGCGAAAAGTATAGGTAGATAACCTCAGTAGGGAGCTTATTCCTCAATCTAAGCATTCGCAAGAGGAAACTGCTCTGAGAGCGGTCTATCTATGAACATTTGTTTCGAAGGTGTGAAGATAAACTATCCGCGGATGACAATCGCTGTAATGATGGAAAGTAGCCACAGACATCATATGAAGCAAATTCACAGAACACAACGAAATAAAGTCTCTTCTTAGACTTAGAGGATTTTCAATACTCTTTGTGAGTTTGGGATCAACATTACCTTTTTTGACTCAGTCAAATAGCCCAAGCTGGTACATAGGTCTTCTTCTTTTTCTTATCCTGAGATTGGTACTTGTTTTCAAGAATGACATTTAACATGTAATTATATACTACGATATATTAAAACGTTTTGCATTTTCAGCAAAAGTTATACTGGATCTGATCAACCAAAACTGGAAAGACATACTCTTGGATATTGGGAAACCGGTGATCAAAGAAATCGTTAATGAAGAGGTATCGATAATTAAAAAATTTTTGCTATCCGTTCCTATTGATGAGTTGGAAAAATTGCAATAATACATTTTATCACCCAGAACATGACTTAGAGGAACATCGTTTTCTACAAATTAAATGTTTATTTGTACACCTTTCATGAATTTATGTACTATTTTTTTTAATAAACAAATTTCATCTAATAAATGAATTAAGATATTTTTTTATTCTTGCATTGTTGCGTTTCGTCCGGTCAGTGAGAGCGCCGGAGGCCCACATCTCGTACCCCCTTCCCCCAAAGACAGACTGGCAACGCACTCGCGACTATCCTGGTGTCGCTACTGTCTATGGATGGCGGTGATCACTTAACATCAGGTGGACCACCTGTTCGTTTGCCTCCTATGATGTAAAAAAAATCATAACTAATAATACATATACGAAAATGAGTGTGTTTGTTTGATACCCTTTCACGCCTTAACTACATAACCGATCGTAATGAAATTTTGGATACACGATGCCAGAAGTATAGAAAATGGGCATATAGTACTTTTCACCCTAAAAAAAAATACTAGTGAAGACGGAAAGGTCAAGCCTACATTCAAACAGAAAACTACAATTATCAAAAATACCTGTATTAAAAATCATTAAAAAAACTATTTTAAAACCCTTTTTCTGAACTGAATTTGACGATATATGGAACACGGCATATTAACAATAAGAGGTGTGAATAATAATAGGTCTTTACCTATGAAATTGCCGTTCTGCAGTACTGGCCATTTCAAATCAAAATAATTTTTGTTTGGCTAAGAATTCCAATTTCAAATTAATTTTATTTTAAAAACATGGAATTCTTTTTCCAAAAGTAGTCATTTGTTTATTGATTAGTGTTACATTTTCATCGCATTTCAATCTTTTTTGTTATTATGGATACGTTAAAAATTCAAGTAATTATGAAATATGAGTACCGTCGTGGCAGCAACGCAGCGCAAGCGGCACGCAACATCAACGACGTTTACGGAGCTAACACTACAAACCAACGCACCACCTGTTATTGGTTTGCTCGCTTCCGTTCTGGGAATTTTGACCTGAAAAATGAACCTCGCGGTCGTCCGAAGACTTTGGTCGACAATGACGAATTAAAGGCGATTGTGGAAGCTGATAATACACAATCTACGGCTGAATTAGCAGCAGCTTTCGACGTTAGCGTCAAAACAATATTGGTCCATTTGCGTCAGATTGGCAAGGTAAAAAAGCTTGACAAATGAGTGCCCAACGAACTCAATGATCGCCAGCGCGAAGTACGCGTCGAGACGTGCCTTGCACTGCTCAACAGACACACAAATGAAGGAATTTTGAACCGCATTGTTACCTGCGATGAAAAATGGATTCTGTTTGATAATCGCAAGCGCTTAGCAAGTTGGTTGGATCCTGGTTCAGCACCTAAACAATGCCCTAAACGAAAACTTACCCCTAGAAAAGTGATGGTCACTGTTTGGTGGTCTAGCGCCGGTTTGATTCATCACAGCTTCTTACCAAACGGGGTGAGCATTACTGCAGATGTGTACTGTGAAGAACTGAACACAATGATGGAGAAGCTGGCACATCTCCAACCAGCATTGGTCAATCGCTCGTCTCCGCTGCTCCTGCACGACAACGGGCGACCTCATACTGCACAGTAGACGGTCTCTAAGTTGCAAGAACTGGGGTTGGAAGTTCTCCGTCATCCGCCCTACTCACCAGACCTTGCGCCTACAGACTACTACTTTTTCCAGATTTGGATAACTCCTTGGCGGGAAAAAAATTCAATACCCAAGAGGCAGTACAAAATGCCTTTGAAGAATTTGTTGCCTCCCGTCCAGCTGATTTCTTTAAGAAGGGCATCAATAAACTGCCACTGCGTTGACAAAAATGGATTGATTGCATGGGTGAGTACTTCGATTAATACAAATAAAAAATACATGAAAAAAATTTGTTTCAATTTTTTCATACAAAACGGCAATTTCATAGGTAAAGACCTAATATATTTATAGACGGTTAAAAGAATATTTCAAAAATTCCAAATCTTACGTAATCTTAAGCGACTTGATGAAACTTTGTAGTATAAAAATGAATGTGTTTCCAAAAACTGAGAAATTATAGGACAAACATTGAGAAAACATATTTGAAAAAAAAATGAATGGAAAATAAATATTATAGTGGACGTTACTTTGCACTTCCGCCTGTAATAGATTGGCAGCTACCAGGTCTTACTGCAACAAAAAACATTTGATTTTATTTGTGCCACTGTACTTGAAAAGGTTACGCTTTAAACAGCAGTAACACGTGGTAGCAGCCAATCCAGTCCACGTGGAAACGCAAAGTAACGCCCACTATAATATTTAACGATGGATTGCCGCAAAGTAACGCCTTTTTCAATGAAATATTGGAAAATGACTTCAATGTTTAAGACATCGCGAACACAGCTAATATAAAATAAACTTAGCTATTTTCAAAGAGTTCTCGATTCGCGAGTTATGGATTAGATTAAATGTGATATTTACTATCAAACTAATTGGCTTCAATTTAAATTGGAATCTGATATTGGAATATTTCATGGGTTGCTTGTTCAAAACTAATAGTGTTGCTGATTATTTTTAAGTTAAGTCATAATTATTGGTATACGTCTTATGTTAATATAATAGCTTGTTTAATTTATGTTATGTACCCTGTACAATAAATTAAGATTACTATATGACTGATATATACATAAAAGCTCCTAAATAAATTACTTAAAAAAAAAATAATAAAAAAAATGATTCCGATTCCTAGATCTTTTGTAGTAATTTAAAGAGACGAAACATAATTTTAATTAAATATTCTTTCAATTTGTTTTTTTAACTTGAAATTTTACATTTGAAAATCTAACCTTTAAACTGGCAATGGTATTTGGCTTTTGGTAAAATATCTGGCAATTAATGGTTCGTCCATTTCTCAGTATTCCAATTCTAAAAGAGGTGAAGCCATTTACTGGAAGGTAAAGACTAGTCCGGTGAAGCTGTTAAGGCCTTGCTAGGCCAATAACGTAGCCAGTTCGCGAAAAAAAAGGAAACTAAAGAAATTTGTTAAGAGAGATTATCTACCGAGAAAGACTGCAAGGTGGATAATTTATTAGGTTAAATTCGGTCTAAATGTCGATTAATATATAAATATAAGATAAACTAGTGAAATTGGATAAGTACATGAGTTTCGGTTAATTAATGTTCGCGAGTACTATGCGTTGTTCCGTGATTCAGATATGTGTATTCACCACATACCACGCTACGTTCCAAAAAACTAAGCCATTTACAAATTCGTGGGTATAAACAAACCTAGTAACTAGATAATATATCCAAGACACAAATCAAGAAATAAAGTTTCGTACATTAAAAAAATATAAAAGTATATTCTACTCTAAAATTATTACATTAATATGATACGAAAACATAACAAATTTAACGAAGCATGATGGACATCATGAAAACAAAAAACTTTACGCATTTAGATAACGTAATAACAACATATTAGTATCATAGCAATGAAGTTTGAAAACTTATACAAAATATTGCATTTTGTTGTACATTTTGCTAAAGACGAGCAATTTTAAAATTGATTCTAATATACTGATAACATAGCTTTATCTAATACATTATTTATCTAATTATTTCCATTAAAAATACAGATCACACACGTAACTATTTACGATGTTAAGTAGTATATATATAAGGCGGACTAGTAAATATAATCACATTATATTTCGCTTTTCTGAGGAACACACACATAAAATATATATTATTTACAGTAGGTACTTAAATTTTAAAATGTTTTATAAGCAGTATCTTTTTTTCTGTTTAACATACCTTCTAACATATGTAAGCGGAGAAGTTGGTAAGTTCTGTTAATAATATTAATAAATAAATGCTTTGTAGTTAATTGTGTAAGATCGGATTTATTGACAAAGGTCTTAAACTAAATAACGCATTAAGTAATTAATACTATTAAATAATTACTCTTAAAGAATACCAAATTTTTAATCTTTTTTATTGGAGCACGACTAATTAATGATCCTGTATCTGACGGTAAACAAATGAAACACAACAACAACAACCGAGATATTAACAATCAATAAGCAGCTGGATTTTCACTAATTAATCCCGAAATACTGCAAGGAAGTTACCATGTCCAAAATGATCGTGATCTGTAAATGCCGGCATGATTTAGATATCAGGAACAATGACAAACTGGTCCATCCATGTATCAGACTTAGTAAGACCGGAAACAGTTTTGTAGATAATAATGTTAGGTTTAACAACAAAATCTCAAAGCACATTACCTATTTACCGGACTGTGCATTCAAGCACTATGTCAAGCGAGCTTTGGCGTCAAAAGTACGGTGAATCAATATGTGAACGATGGCGATGCCTGGAATTAACTCCTCTCTGTGCATCCGCTAAAAATGATTGTAACTTTAATGTACTATAAAAATATACACCCGATCGAGATACTTGTCAGTTTGTCTCGATTTTTTTTTATTATTATTTATTAACAATTTTACATTTTACACAAACTTTTACAATGGCTACCAAACTAGGCAGAGCCTGTATCTTGGTAGCCAGAAAACGATTAGACAGCATGTTTTACAGGATGAAGCACCTTAGCGGGCCTTTACACATATGAAAATTTATAACCTACTTTTTACTGGGTTGTTTTCCGAACCGGTGGTTGTTTATAGAGGCCTTCTTAGGGCTTAAGTTGAATATAGAATTTTTGATTTGCTTTAATTTTATTTTGAGTCGAATACAAATCACTATCCTTGTTGGCGACGCACACGATAAGTAGTACATAGATTTATACGTAGGTTTATTGATATTTTATAGAGAGCATAGATATAGATTTATTGACATTTAATAGAGATTTGTTAGATTTAATTCATACTAGTATAATAGAATAGATATATTAATTTGGATATAGAATTGTAGGTATGTTATGTGTGTATTGAGTTATTGAACATGGAATTATAGATGTGATATTTATAGTAATAGAGATTGAATTATGGATATGTAAGAATCATGCATAGAATTATTGAATTACGGATTGTATAGAATTATGTGTGTTAGTATAGAGGACTTATAGATTACATTCGCATTAAGTAGGGAATTACATGATGGATGAGATTAAAATTATGCCGTATGGAATATATAGCGTGTGTGCATGGAAACATTCGTAGACAGAATATGATAGAGTTACACACGTTATATACTATTGAAGTATACGTTACATAGCAAGAATTATACGATCATATAGAACGGCAAATATGGAAGATTGTATAATTTAATATAGACAAACGTAATGGTTATAGAGGTACATAAAATATTACAACGGTTCCTCATAACGGACGTCTTCGATCTCAGGGTTTTTAGTAATTTTATGAACAATGACTCCAGCCATATACCGGCTTACCTTTGTAAAATTCCCAGAGACTAGGCGGTGGATTTTGCCTTTGAATAAAGCAAAATAATATATTTTCTGTTAAATGGTTATTGCTCAAGCAATATACTTGAATAGGGTCCGCCGAATAATATTCGTTATGACGTTACGGTACCCGAACGAGCCCAATAAAATAATATATTTTATTTTATGGTAATTGTACAAACAATAGTTGAAAGTTGCAAGTCGAACGGGACTTTATGGCTTTACAGTAATTTCTCACGCAACGGCGTTGTAAACAGAAATTTCTAATTTTATTATGTATCGTTTTAAAATAAAATAGGAATGGAATTAATATTATAACAAGGAATATATATATATATATATATATATATATAACTGGTGAACATAACGTAACGATATGTAACATTGAATATCGAGTGAATGTGAATGTGAATATATATAGAGATTAATTATGTCACCCTATACAGATCGATGTAAATTTTAACACACTGAAAATAGATTTACATATGAATATAAGTTAAGGTTTATGTAATAAGATTATTATAGAGTTATATAGAATTATAGAATAGAATATAGAGTTTAGTGCGAAACGGCGCTTAATATAGAGATAACTTTATTCATATGTAAGATAGATATAAGATGTAAATTTTAGAATATAGATTGCATGCAAATAGATAATAAGAAATTGATATTATAGACATTTTATATGTAAAAATATGATAAATATGATAAATAAATAGGAACGCGATATCCGAGCCAACGCATAGAGCCACGACGTCTAACGGGATACCGTTAGTCGCCGGCCCGATTTTGCTTATAAGCACGGTCCGCGAAGTACTAGATCGTAGTTCGATTGCACAAGTCATCGCAATAACATCGCGTAGTTTGCTTGTACATATTATTGAGATAACAACGAGTAGTTTGCTTGCACAAGTCATCGCAATAACATCGGGTAGTCTGATTGTACATCTTATTGAGATAACATCGAGTAGTTTGCTTGCACAAGTCATCGCCATAACATCGAGGTAGTCTGATTCAAAAAGTCATCGCAATAACATCATAGTTTGCTTGTACATCTTATTGAGATAACATCGAGTAGTTTACTTGCACAAGTCATCGCAATAACATCGGGTAGTTGGCTTGTACATCTTATTGAGATAACATCGAGTAGTTTGCTTGCACAAGTCATCGCAATAACATCGAGGTAGTTTGCTTGTACATCTCATTGACATAACATTGAATAGTAACATCGAGAAGTCTACATCGTCAGTAGTAGTGCTCTGTTGGCTCGGGGACGCGGTCATTATACGAGAACCACGGTGTTTTCTTGCGACCACCCCGACCTCTGCTTCAAAATCTACCACCCTCATCGGCTGGCTCGTGCATCACATTGCACATCATCGAAGCCCCTTCAAGACACCACCGGCATCCGACTGTCGTCACCGAGGCGGGCTACCGGCGCTCTCGCTACCACCTTCGAGAGTACTACGCCCGCCCACCGCCGGGGAACGTCGCCTCGCCTCACGTCTCTCCTCATTTCCACCTCACCCCGCCTAACCGCGGGCCGGTGACGTACGAGGGCGAGAGGTGTCGCCATATTGACAGGCGGCGGCCCCAACAATCCTATTAAGCCTATCTTTTGTGTTGCAGAATGTTTTTGAGTTTGCGTTGTACTCATGTTTGATATCTGTAAAACGTAACCCGTTTCAAAATGAAGTGATAATAAAATGATGCCATTTTCTTTCTTTTAGTGTCCTTTATAGATCCTTGCAAGCCGGATGACAATGCTTGTATACTTGCATCTTCAATCAAGGCATTACCATATTTAGTTAATGGATTATCTGAATTTGGAGTGCATTCATCAGATCCTTTAACTGTTAAAAAAATTCAAGCTTTTAACGGAGATCTAAAACTTGAGTTAAATGATATAGAAATACATGGTATCAAAAACTGTAAGCTTGTGGATGTTGAGTAAGTAGACAAAAGTGTTTTATTTGGTCAAGCTATATAAAGTAATCCAACTAAGGAACAACATCTCACTAGTTTGTTTAACTGTACTTTAAATTGGAGTAAAGTATGTATTAATTTATTTTTAACTAAAGAGGTAAGATACGAAGAGAAACCTAAGCGGTAACTAGAAAACAAACGTATAATCCACGTTTGTTTAGTTTATTCGACATAGAAGAGACATACCCTGTTTTCTTTTAACGCACTTTCTATCCTACATTTTTAATTCAATATAAGACCTTAAGAATTTTAGGTGGTAGACCCACGCCGAAGCTATTACTGGTTTCAGCATGATTGGGTTGGTTCGCCCAGAGTAGTAACATCCTCGCACAGAAAACCGACGTGAAGTAATAGTGCTTGCATTGTTGCGTTTCGTTCGCACAGTGAGAGCGCCAGAGGCCCACCACCCCTCCCCTCCCATCCCCTTTCCCGTAAATACAGGCTGGCAACGCACTTGCGATTTCCCTGGTATTGCTGGTGTCTATGAACGGTGGTGATCACTTAACATCAGGTGACCCACCTGTTCGTTTGCCTCCTATGATATAAAAAATAAAGATCGTAGTCATTATATGAGTTATCCCTATTACCAATTAGCATTTCAATAATGAGCCTGAAACCAAAACTCTTTTCAAGTAAAATGACCTACTGCTTTTCTTATGTAACTTCAGCGTAGTATATAGATGTCCTAATTTAATAGTACCTAAATTACTAATTAATTGCAGACGCAATGTAACGGAAAACTTAATAATATTGGTTGCTGAATGTCCCTTTAACGCAACCGGCTCCTACGATGCCAGTGGTAAGGTCGTAGTTTTACCCGTCGAAGGCAATGGCTCATTCAATATAAAAACTGGTCTGTATGGCAACACTTTATTATTATAATGGAATAAACATATTGTAATTAATTACCTTATAACGTTATTTTCTTAAATGTGATTACAGACAATGTAAGAATAAAAGGTATGTTAAAAATTGATACAGTTGACAGGGATGGAAAAAAGTATTGGACTATTGTGTATAGAGATGTAGACTTTGAACCTGTTGAAAAAGTCTTTCTCAATTTCGAAAATACCAAGATTGAGGATAAAGAGAAAGGTATGTATGTACAACTAAAAAAAATGTAGAGAAAGGGTGTTTAATTTGAATACAAAAAATTCATATTTATATTTCAAGATAAAGAAAATTATGATTTATTTGCATGATTGTTCATAACAATCACTGTTTAAAATATATACTAAAAGAGATGTTCATAAAATACGTAACATTTTACATTTATAGCCCACGCACTCTTTTGTCACGGTATGTCACATTTTCTTTAACCACCCTAACAATATTGTACCACAATATATAAGTAAAAATATTTATATTTTTACAAATATAAAAGGCATGACTTTATATTTTAACAAAAATTATTTAAAAAATCGAGAAAATTTTTTTCAGAATTGATGAGCTGCAAACGTCACGTTTCCTTCGCTCCCGAACCCCCTTGCCACTTCTTTCAAAGTAAGCAATAACTCTTCCTCTCCCCTAGAAGTGACATCGTGTTTTATGAACGGCCCTTAAGATTAATAATTGTATATAAATAAATGACTTATTAATATCATTATTCTTTTTTAGTCGAAGCAATGAACAAAGTATTAAACCAGAATTGGTTTGAAATAGTCACAACAGTTGGTAAACCCATCTTCAAGGAAGTCATTAACACAGAAGTGGACAACATAAATAGCTTCTTAAACAACATTCCAGTGGATGAATTAGAAAAATCCTAGATTCAATAAACTATTTCAATAATGATGAAATGCTTTAAACATTTTCTTCCTTTCTACCCTTCTTCATAAGGATTCCATAAGAATAACCTAACTATACTAAACACAGTGAAATAAGGAAGTTGTTTATAACAATATAATATTACTGTTTTCCTTGATATGAAGTTTTTTTTAAAGTATTATATATGATGTTTACAATATTCTCTGATTGTTAGATAATCATAAGTAAAATGAATTATTAATTATTTTAGTAATAATTATTTTATTTACTCTCATGAAAACTTTTATTAAGCGGTCGGTTAAGAAATTGCAATAAATAAAGACTGCTAATAGTAGAGGTATAAGGTTAATGAAAATATACGTACCGTTATTTGATTTGTCACGTCGGGTAGAAGAGTGAGACGTGCAGCTAAGATCGGCTTGTTTCTTGTCTTTATCGCGCAGGACCATTACTGCGATAGACAAAGATAACGCTATACGAAACAGAAAGTAGCCGACTATCTCGGTCTTCTTTCCGACGTGACAAATCAAAAGCTATGATTGCATGAAATTATCGGTAAAGTTAATTACTTAGAGATTAAATTGCCTAAACCTTCCTCGTTAATCTTTTTATATCTATTAATGAAAGCCGCATTAATATTTTGTTTTATAATATGTAGTGAAGTTACGATTATCGCATGAAGAAATTTGATCACTAGAAGGATAAAGAAATTACGTATAAAAATTAACAAAATGTATTTGAAATAACATCAGTTCTATTTCAAATGTATGTACAAAAGTGTAACACGTATTAGAAGAATTTAAAATGTTAACATTGTCCAGTAAGTATTTATTTTTAATAACCATATCCACATAATATTTTAACTGTTAGCTACAGAAGTATAAGTATCTGAGTAATAACTTGTAAAATTTACTTCCCTAAAAATTATTAAAAATTTTACTGCCGGTTGTAGTTTATTTTAAACGTAAATTTATAACCGAGGCAGGATCGCGTAGCAGTATTTAATTATGTATACAAATAAAATATCTCAATCAAATAACCGTAAATATTTATTTTACGATTCCATATTTACACACATCGCCGCCGCCTACCGGGTATTTCTACGTACTGGTGTTATATAATCGTATTTATTATCTGATACTTCACAAATAAACTATTGTGTAAAATTTATAATTTTGGGTCGATGCGGCGATCAGCGATCGTACATATAAACAAAATATAGCATCCGTCTTGAACCGTCTTAATAAATTTTAAACTTGGTGCATACTTTTACATATATAGTTGAGTTTCTACATATAAATAATTATATGTACAAACACATAATTATTCTTCCATTGTGGCTTTATACATAATTAAATAATATTATTACTATGTTTATTATGAAGTTGTCATTTTTTGTAAATTAATGCTTTTATAGTAAGTACTAGTAGCTGTTACACGCAGCACCGTACGCATTTTTTTTAAAACATTAAAGAAATGTAAAATTGTCAATAGGTGTGTACATTACAGAAATGCTCTTTCAAAATCATTTATAAGTACGACATGCACACCATCTACTGTAACATGTAACGTGTATACATTAGATATGTGAATACTAACAGTGTGTCGAATGGGATGGGATTTACCATGAGTAACATACCTGGAACTTTAACGTACTATACACCACCCTCAGTGGTCACTTACACTATATAAGAAAGTAATGAAAATTTTAAGCTATACATTATCGAACAATATGTGTTAAATCTTTTATTATATAGATATAACTAATATATCCATTATGTTTTTATTTATTGTATATTATTAAGCGCGGTAAATAAAACAAAATGACCTCTAAATTGAACAAAAAGATAATATAATTCAAAATACATACAAACATATGACCTTCAATTATATTTATTCTTACAATCCAGTACAGTGCACGTCTCACGCGCATTTTTACAGTAAACAACATATTTTTGATCAATTTCACACGGACGAATGCACGGTTGTACGAATGCACGAAACAGTTCATCACTACATATCAATACATAGTGTAAAACAAAGTCCTCTGTTATGTCTGTCTATTTGTCTGTTCGCGATAAACTCAAAAACTACAGAACGAATTTCCATGCCGTTTTCACCAGTAGATAAAATTATTCATAGGGAAGGTTTAGGTATAATTTGTCAAGGTTTCCTTTTTATTATCAGGGCGCGACAACGTCTGCTGAGCCCACTGTTATTAAAATAAAATAGCTCATTAGTTAGTTATCTGCCCGTAAAAGTCCCGTGAAATTCGGTTCAACCGCTTTAGAGATAGCACTGCGGACGAAGCTGCAGACAAATAAAATAGCCTATGTCGCCCACTATAATTTCAGCTATCTGCCAGTAAAATTCCCGTTAAAACAGCCCCAGCCGTTTTGGAGATTACCCGGAACGGACAACAAACAGACAGACATACCGACAAAAATTGGAAACACAACTAATAAGAATAAACTTTTTGAATAGGAACCGACTTCCAATACATCTCTAGGTAGCACACATATTCATATGTTTTATTTAATTTGGTTAATTTGATAAACTATTTATTTTCCGCTTTCTAGTGCCTTATGGGTTTTTGATTGATATTGAAGTTGGTTAATACTTTTTTTGAAAATTTACTTTATTTTTCCATTTTTAGTGTACATAAATATATTATACTAGCAGTGCCCGCGAACTCCGTTCCGCCTTAAGTATATTAAAATATGCGCATTTTTGCGGTATGGTGTCTATCGGCATAGTATGCGATATGATTTCAATTGGTTGTACAATAAGTAACGTTTGGTACGAACGCAACCTTATCAATAATCCGCGATAGTTTCTACCACCAACTCGGCTACCATCGCTACACACATAATACACCTTAAGTAATGTAATTACAATGCTTGCGTCATGTTGCAACAAAGCAACGAACATAAGCACAATAGGCTCCTAAGAATTGAAGAGTTTTTTTTATACTATTGACATGGACACCTGCGACATGAGAGGAAACACAGATGCGTTGCCGGCGTAAGAAAGGAGTAGGCTCGTTTCTTGAAAGTTTTCTTACTTTGTCATGGATCCCATGATCAGAACCTAACCAAACTCTCATCAAACTACCCTTGAAGTACATCCTTTCCAATAAAAAATGAATCATCGAAATCGGTTAGCGTGATATTGAGTTATTCGTCTATTTGTTGTGTACATACTTAATGTAAATTTAAAACTTATACGGTTTTACACTGGATGCCGTTGTCGGAACTGGACTAAATTGAAATGGAACCACACGGGAAGTACCAGCTTTCAAATAAAAAAAGAATAATTAAAATCGGTTCACCCAGTCCAAAGTTATGAGGTAATAAACATAAAAAAAAAACAGTCGAATTGAGAACCTCCTCCTTTTTTTGAAGTCGGTTAAAAAAGCAAGATGTCGTCGATAAGGGAGCACATATATGTCGAAGTTATTGTAAGGCGAAGCTCTGCTCTGATAAATAGTCACAGTGCATACAGTGTTAGTGTTAAATGGTTCCCCTGACTAACCGAATATACGTTATTTATTACAATAAGTACATTTAAATTATTTTAATGAGTTTATTCAGAAGTCAATTGTTTGTTGCTCGGTTTCGTTTTTGTATCGTGATGATAAACTATATGGATATATAATTAAACGAATAACCATAATACAAAATAAAAATTTTGTGGTCATACTTACAAGAAGTCCAATTAGATCGAATATGAACGAATTCCAAAATTATACTTTTTTCTTTATCCGCATCCCGTGAAATGCCCCATCTGTCAAGATGACATATGATATAGTTTACATATATCACAATAAAATTATTATTAACATCGAATGCGGTCTAGACGACGGTTCTCCAGATTATATATTCATTAAGTGTTCGAGAAACAGATTCTCCCTTTTTGATGTCCTTCCTCCTTATATTCCCCGTCCTACTAACCTTACGTCTGTCTTAGATTTAGTGAATAATAACCCTTTAATTTTACATGTCTTGTCATTTTATCTTCGTTTTCGAATTACATTTTTTAATGGGTCTCCTTCGTTTATGACACTATCTGCCACATACAGCGCACACTCTCTATGTACATGACATTGCCGGAATTATGTATTACTTACACACGGCGCCATAAATTAAAGAAGAAGAAGTATTATTAACATTTTTTTCCATTACCTAACTAAGACATGAGGTAAAATTGTTTTGTTCACAGATGTTAAAACTTAAATATTTTAAACTAAATTTATTGTTCAAATGTTACTTACATAAAAAAAGGATTGTGTGGTTTTATGAAACCACGGTAAAAGTGAAACTTTTTTTCACACTACAGACATTTAACTAATAATAGTCTATACACTACACGGTCAGCTGCTGCGAACTATAGGCGCCGCCATATTGGCCCTGGCTGCTCTGACGAGCGCCTTTCACTTTATCCCTACTCCGCGGCCGACCATCACGCGACATGCAACACACAGACGAAAAAGTTTGAGACGATGTAATAAAAGTTTCACTTTAATAATGAGAACAAAAAAAAGTAGTATAACAATAATGGAATTTAATCAAAATTCATTGATACACTAAAATTTATAGCAAAACATTATATTAGATACAGTATACATAAAATGTGATGTATACAATATAATACATGAAACATGAATAACTTTATAGCTCCAAGTATTTATGATATCGCTTGTAATTCCTACAACTCAAATGGAGACCGTATAATTAGTTTTTGTTTGGTAATATAAAGTTAGTAACGTTATACGAAGTAAATACAGACATAAACTCGTAAACCGAAAGGTCGTAAACAGAATTACTGAGTTATTCCTTGCGGTAGACTACGAAATCTTTACATTTTAATGTATATAAGGACGTGAATTGGATCAATTCAATTAATCACAGTTGAAATAGGACGTCTATAAATTGAATAAAATAAACGGTGTATGTATTTCTGCTAGAAAACACTGTTCCCGGATTTTTATCAAATTTCTTCTGTGAACTACTAAACTATATATGAATACTTTTTAAGACAAAATAATCAACTTGTGCTTGCGTCATATATTTCGCAATTAAGGGCGCTTTCGGTTTAAGCGGTTGGGATCGGACTGCTGCCGCGCGACAGCAGCTAGCGCACTGCATACGGTCAGATACGGTTTTCATACAAAATGTGTTGAACCAAGAACGGGCGAGAGCAGTCCGACGCACGTCCGTTAGCAGGACGGAATACCGCGAACGCGATGTGCCTCTCTCTTGATTTGCTAGTGAGGAGGGCACTTCGAGTTTTGTATGTTGTAAAATAAATAACTTTGCCTACTTTCTTACTATGGATGACAGAAAAATAGAAATGATTATAGACGAAATGCAGGTCCAGCCCGCTGTATGAAATTCAAAATATGATGATTATTTTAATCTTATACAGAATAAAAGACTTGGGAAGATATATGTAAAAGAATTAATACAAATTTTAAAAATAAAAATACGAATGAAAAGTATTATCCAGGTATTAATTTATTGATGTACGTCCGCAAAAACTTAGATAATCTGGATTTAGCAAAAGACCGACATAATGTAAACACTAGAACCAATAACAAACTGGTCACTCCATTTTTCAGGCTCACTAAGACCAGTAACAGTTTTTTTAGGTAATAGTGATAAATTTTATAACAAAGTCCCAAAACACATCACCGATTTGCCAGACAGTAAGTTCAAGTGTTATGTCAAGCGGGTCTTAATACATAAAGGCTATTACAGGTGGATCAATATGTGAACGATGGTGACGTCTGGAAGTGACGCCTCTCTCTGTGCATCCACCAAAAACGAATGAAACTTTATATGTCTATTATATTGGAATAATCAAAAAAGATGTTGTGTATTATGAAAAGATAAACCTGATCGAGTTTCTTGCCGGTTTTTCTCGATGACTGGGTTTTTTACCGAACCGGTGGTAGTTTTGACGTCCATAAGTGCCTTCTCAGGGCCTAAATTGAATAAAGAGTATTTTGATTTTGATTTCTGTAATCAATTTTTTTTAGTAAAAGCAGAACCAACAATAACCCTTCCTCTACTAAATCCATGGATCGACCTAATACAAGTATCGATGTACATCACTAAAATACAGTCGTACTGCAACCGCATCGCACTCCGAATTAGACGTTTTAGGTCGTACTGCTGTCGGCCGGCTGTCGTACGACACCCGCTCATAAATCGGTATATCGACCGTACGGCAGCAGTCAGTCCGACACAAATCGTCTAAACTGAAAGCGCCCTTAGTGTCGTAACTATAGATCGCAATAATAAGTACATATGAATAATTAATGATGTTATTATATTGTATATAATACTAGATTCTGCCCGCGACTTCGACCGCGTGAAATAGTTCCTTTGGGCTAACACTAACAAGCAGTGGAAGCTCTCAAATGGAGAAATATACTACATATTTTATTACTTGCAACAAATTTGAAATGTAGGTTGGCATTGACTTGAAATATATTATTAGGTAGCGCAAATATCAATATTTTTTATTTAATTTGGTTAATTTAATAATTCAGTTATTTTTCGCTTTTTAGTGCCTTATTAGTTTTTCACATCGAAGGCGGTTTATTTTTTTTGCAAAAAAATTTTATTTGTCTATAAAATCATTGTTGTGAATACTGAGATAACATCTGATAGGGGAAAAGAAAACATATTGTGCCGATCTTACTTAGGTGCGATAAGTGTAAGGAGAAGACGATTCAGTATCATAATGCGTTCAAGATATTGTTTGGATTAGCTCAATACTAATGCGGTTCAACAGTCGTCCTAATAGCATTTTAAACGCATTGACATGTTGTTTTTTTTTCAGACTTACCTACCATACATTGTTGGCCTGACGGAACATTACAACTTCACAGGATTTTAACATTGGCTTGTCAGTAGGCTACGCTATTTATGTTTGAAGACTTATATATGTATATACATAAGATAATAAGTAATGAAATCCTAACAAGTTAAATAATAACGATATTATCAAAATATAGGACAAGGAAGTAAATCGTACGAATGCTGAATATCAAGGTGATTTTAATTATTGTAATCACGGGTTACAATGATTCGAATGGATTATTTTATAATAGCTTTTAACAAGGCCACACACACAACGAACGATGTATTGGAATGTTAAAAATGAGAATATTTCTATATATTTATATATATACTAGCTGCTACCCGCGGCTCCGCACGCGCTTTTTAAAAATGTATTAAAGAAATGTAAAATTGTGAGTGGGTGTGTACATTACAGAAAAGCTTTTTCAAAAACATTTGTAACTACGACACGCACGCCAACTGTAACGTAACGTAACTGTAACGTGTACATTAAATATATGAATACAAATAGTATATCGAATGGGATGGGATTTATCATCAGCAACATACCTGGAACTTCAACCTACTATATACCGAACTCAGTGCTCACTAACACTATATAAGAAAGTAATGCAAATTATAAGCTATACATTATCGAACAATATATCTTAAATAGTTTATTATATAGATATAATATGCCCGTATTGTCGATATACTTAAGTTATTCTTATACGTTGCTATAATCACTGAGTTATGTAGAAGCAAACGCGGTAAATAAAACAATATAGCCGCCAAATTGACCAAAAAGATGATATGATTAATATTACATACAGATATATGACTTTCAATTATGTATATTTATTCTTGGAGTCCAGCAAGGCACACGTCTGACGAGGTTGTAACATATTTTTGATCAATTTCACACGGACGAATGCACAGGTAGCAGTTAATCACTACGTAGTGTACCAATTGAAATAAAAAAAGAACCATTAAAATCGGTTCACAAGTGACGAAAATATAGGTTAACATACATAAAAAAATTACATACAACCGAACATAGCAACCTCCTCCTTTTTCGAAGTCGGTTAAAAAGAAAGTCCTCTGTAAGTTTATCGCGATAAAGTAAAAAACGACCATTTTCATACCATTTTTACCAGTAGATAGAATGATGATTCATGGGGAAGGTTTAGGTATAATTTGTCAAGGTTTTCATTTTATTATCGGGGCGGGACAACGTCTTCCGAGCCCGCTAATTATCTGCCCGTAAAAGCCCCGTGAAAATCGGTCCAATCAATTAGGAGATAGTAGGATATTGCGGACGAAGTTTTGAGTAACAAAATAAAATAGTCTAAGTTATCTCTTATAAGGTGAATTATCTGCCAGTGAAAGGCCCGTGAAAATCAGTTCAAGCATTATGGATATTCCACTGCAGCCGAAGGCGAATAAAAAATCTAAATTACTTTTTATGAGGTCTGCTATCTACCAGTGAATACCCTGTGAAAATCGGTCCAACCATTTTGGAAATAGCCATGCGGGCGGAACCGCGGACAAATAAAATAGAATATGTCAACCACTATAATTTCGGCTGTCTGGCAGTAAAAAGTAAAATTCCCGTTAAAATAGGTCCAGCCGTTTTGGAGATTACCCGCAACAAACAAACAAACAGAGAAAATATACTAATATAAAAATATAGACAAAGTATAAAGAAAATTTTTTTTTTGGTCATTTGTAGCCATATCCATCGATCAAAAAGTTGTTATTTAAATTGTACATACACAAACTTTATTTTTATAATACGTAATAGAGAACAAATAAAAAATTAGAAATAAAAGTAGTATAAACTTTTTGCATAGGAAAACAAAATAAACTTCGAAAATGTTTGCCATAGAAACTTACCACGTTACCATGGCAACGTATATAATACTAACGCTAACGAAATCTTTATTTGAAAAATTTTGTTTTACGATTTGATGGATAAAATAATGTACGACATATTATATAGAAGATTTGGCGCTTATGCCTTTATTGTAACTTGGACATGGAAGAAAATTGATTAAAGGATATATAAGAAATACCTATATTGACAACTTTATATATTAGTTCTCGGATCCACTGGAACACGCGCACAAAATTTCATCAAAATCGGTCCAGCCGTTTAGGAGGAGTTCAGTGACATACACACGCACAGAAGAAATGTATATATATACTAGGTAGCGGCCAGGGAGGACGTTGTCCTTCCTTGATAATAAAAAAAATCTAAAATTCAACCACAGCGCCACCTACTGGGTCTAATTGTGAATCTAAACCATTCTCGGATCCACTGGAACACGCACACAAAATCTCATCAAAATCGATACAGCCGTTTAGGAGGAGTTCAGTGACATACACACGTACAGAAGAAAATTATATATAAAGATAAAATATTTATACCTAAATTAGTGTTCTGCGCATGACTATATTCAGAGCGATCAAAAAGTTTGGCGCAGACTGTACCTACAACGTTAAAAAAAATAATGATAACATAAGAAACCGCTGAGTAAATGTATTTTTAAAGGATTTATTGAGAAAACGAAAATTTTAAAAAGCGTTTTGCTTCGTGTACTTTTTCTATCAATTTATACTTTTAAGTTATAAAGTGGAAAGTTTGATACTGACAATATCAAATAACTCGATTGAAAAATAAAACACAAGCGAAAAGATATTTCCATTCATTGCACTCTTCAGTCTACACTTCGAAGTTATTTCAAAGTATTGAATATAAATCAATTTTTTACAACGTGAGTTACAATCATATTGGAATATTTTTATACCGTTCAGTGCCTTTATTAACTATACTAGCGATCCGTCCTTGCTTCGCTTTAATGTGGCGATATAAGTGTTTAGATGTGTTAAATATATTCCTTGGAGCTTTGTTATTCACAGTTCAGGCTACGATTTACACACATACAAACATTTTTCTGCGCGTAATTTTATATATATTTTTTTATTTTATTTTAAAAGGAAACTGATTTAAATTAAATTTGTAAACTTAACTAGTGCATTTAATAAAATAAGGAATAATAATGTGCAGATCTAAAAAGTGTCGTAAATAAAAATATTTTTTTCAAATTTGCAAATCTAAAATTGAATACTGTAAGTTATCCTAAGAAGATAGATATATGAAGTACAATTCCATAGTACATTACCCCGATATATCTCATAAGGTTTAACCAGCGTTACTAATGTAACCTTTCGACTCTATCTTACGACTTCATTATAGTACGTCGACCTTTCTCTATTATATATAAATATAATATACAATTATAAATGTACATAAACCTTTCGAAAGGAATACTCTAAACGACAGTGAAAAGCGTATCAAAATCCATTGCGTAGTTAAAAAGAATTAAGGTAATATAATTGGGACGGTCCTTTGCGGAGAGGCGTTTTGCATCGAGATTGTGTAGTCGATGTTCCTCGAAAGTTTCTACTGCCTTTTTAACAGACTTGCGCCACTCTGATGTCTGTTGCGCAAGCTCTTCCCACTTGTGTGAAGGTATATTACATGCGGTGAGATGGCGCTTAATCACATCTCTGTAGCGGAGGTACTGGCCCCCAGGCTTGCGCTTTCCATGTTTCAGCTGTGAATAAAACACAAACTTATGCAACCTGGAGTCATTCATGCGTACAATGTGACCGCACCATCCCAGTTGGTGTGCAATAAGTAACGACTCTATTCCACTGAACCCAATCCGTCGTAGGATTTCAGAGTTGGGTATATGGTCCTGCCATTTCATACGAAGTATCAATCGTAAGCATCTCATAAAATAATATCGAACACATAAAATAAGAAAATTTTTTTCGCTACCCAATACTGTAAAACAAATTATGCACGAAATTCATAGAAAATATTGTCAGTATTTTAAAGAACCAAACTAATAAATAATACATAAAATAAATAAACATTCATACATAACTACTATCACATATATTAGATTTAAAAAAATTTGTAAGTTTTGTTTTCATAAATATTTATCTTATAAGAGAGCTATATATAGATTATTTAGAAATAATAAATACTCCGAATATTTGCTACTGTATATTTTACTTCGTAATTCTGGTATCAGTTCAAAACAACGCTCTCAAACAATGGAGGGTACTGCAAAGTGTTAAGCGTCAGCAAGTTTAGTCGTAAAGCGCACTGTGAATTCGCAGATGCGACTCTCGTAGTTTTAAGTGAAAAGTTTGACATTACTCTAACGCTATCAACAAACTGAAAAAATAAAATGCGACTGAACTGTCGTCTGCTTCTTCTTTCGAAGTGCAGTTTTATTGTTCAAAACATTATTACTATTTCAATCTTGTATTTGAAAAGTTCTTATCTGAGATTATTCAATGCTGTTTTCTTATGAGATTTCTTTCAATTAATACTTTTATTAAGAAACTAGCCTCTGTCTAGGGATCCGTCCGCGTTTTACATAGTAATTACTTTCCTCTCGTAATTTTATTCGATAATGACAACATTGATGGAATTGAATAGTTTTTACGTATAAATTGAATTAAACCGCCTTTAAATTTCAATTTAAAATTATTTTTTAATACCTTAATAATTTTAGTCTTTTAATTTGGGATAATAAACGATAATTGTCGAACTTCGGCCGGTGAGCGAACTCTAAAATATGTTTACCTCTATGATTATATTAAAACCCTAGTACAAAAATTTAACATATTCAAACTAAGGTCATTCGATATGCCTGATTAAATACTTTCCTTAAGGTTATAACATAAGCTATACTTTAAGCGAATTGCTTACCGTAATAATGCACTAACGCAGGTTAATTTACCTTAACGAAATTATTCTATAATCGATCAATAATCATACACCAGTTTATCGCTTCAAGCTAATTTTCATGCTGAGTTTATTGAACTTGATTTTATACGAAACTACATGTATCTACAATATATTTATTAACCCCATTTCCTTGAACATCAACCGCGTTATTTAATATGTGTTATAAAAGTTAAATAAGTATTGAATACTTGCTTTAAAAAAGTTCGGGTACTTTCGTATTAAATAAATACAATCAATACAATAAATAAAATAAAAATACAATAAATACAATCGATTAATACAATATTAATTAATTACTGTCGCGGCAATCTCGCGTTATCCTTTTCTAACGTCTAATTTAACCTAACCCAACCGAGATAAAAGAGCGAGATGTCGATCGTTCGGCGAGCGCGGTGCATTCAATACGAAAGTACCCAAATTTTATTAAAGCAAAATATTCAATACGCACTTAAGTTTTTTGTAATAACACGGCAAAAGATAAACTATTTCCTTTATAAAATTAATTGTATTATTAACAATTTACTTCCAAGATAGATTGAAAAAGATTGAAAATATCGAAAATAGAGCTCTCATTTCAGAACATTTTAAGCTTAAAAATTGATAAGATAACAGCACTCGTCTCAAAGGTATATTAATCATTCTATTCGTCAAACTCTTACGTTCTTTTATAGTATATTTTTTTATCTACTAGGTTCAAAGACCTGTTTTATGAATGTCTTCTTCAAGGATTAACAACAATCTCAGTTATTTAAGAAGAATAAATAAATATTTCCCAAATTTTAGGTCGCGAATTGCATGAGTCAGGGAACAGTCTAAGCCGAGATGTGCCGTACACCCTTGAGCTAGTTGTTAAATAAAATCGGCTGAGTGACTTAAGCGCTCGCCTTACTAGTCCGGTGAAGCTGTTAAGACCTTGCTAGGTCAATAGCGTAATCAGTTCAAGGAAAAAAAAATCCCAAAATTATTTAAAAAATCCACCTTTTATTTATTTATTTTTAATCGAAGGATTTCCCTTCGGCTAGGATTATTCTTAGAAATGTCTATCTATTTATAAATTTTTTATCCCAATAACCTCACGGAATTGTTTTACGAACAGTACGCGAACAGTAATAAAATTTGAATATCTCTCAGAAAAACAATATACTCGTTATGGGTATTATAACTTATTATACGCAATTAGGTATACCCACGGTTATTTTTTTCGTAAACTGCAAAATTAATATTGAGTTTCTTTTCCGTGAATACTCTTTGATACAATATTTCGTTATAGTAAAATATTTATTAACTAGAAAATGAGATCAGATTGGAAGCCGTAGGAGACTTATTATGATAACGATATTATTCAATACGATTAAAATTAATGTATTTAGTGTCGTTTTTAACATTTGGTTTCGTCACGCAAAACTGACTGACTACTTTTATTTATTTTATGTAGGTGGTAGAGCCACGCTGAAGCTATTACCGGTTTCAGCATAAACGGGTCGGTTCGCCCGGTTTGACATTACTCTATGAACGTAACTCCGAAATATCGGAGCGCCTCCCGTATGACACCATGCGGCAGGGTGTTGAAGGCGTTGGCGATGTCGAGTGACACCGCCAAAACCCTGTCCCCCTGGGAGGTCGCCTCTGTCGACAGCGACTTCAGGAGGCACAGGGCGTCCACTGTGGAACGCCCTGTCCGGAAGCCATATTGCGTGTCCGCCAGATTCGGCCCCACGCCCTCTAGGCGCTGGACGACCCGGGAGGAGATAATCCTCTCCAGCACCTTCCCGGCGTCGTCCAGCAGGACGAGGGGCCGATACGCGGACGCGCAGTCCGGAGGGCGGCCTGCCTTTGCCATGAGGCAGAGCCGCCCAAGCTTCCAGGGCTTCGGGAACTGTCCGACCAAAAGGAGGTGTATAATGAACTGAGTGAACTCTAATTGACTTCCAGTATATTATATTTTACCTAAACTATTAAATACTTAATATTCTAATAATTACATACGTATATATGATGCAATAGACGATTGTTAAAAATGAGTTTTTTTTTTATATTATAGGAGGCAAACGAACAGGTGGGTCACCTCATGTTAATTGTTAAGTGATCACCACCGTCCATAGATACTTGCAATACCAAGCGAGTCGTAAGTGCGTTGCTAGCCTGTGTTTGGGGGAGAGGGGAGTGGGGAAGTGGGGGATGGGGGAGGGGTAGAACGGGGAAGGGGAGAGGAGGCTGGTATCCAGCGCTCTCACTGACCAAACGAAACGCAACAATGCAAGCACTGTTACTTCACGTCGGTTTACTGTGAGAGGGTGGTTTCGGCCATGCTCGGCAGCGAACAGGCTTGGCGAGCGATGGCCTCCTTCTGCGAGGAGGTTATCTCGCAGAAGGAGGAGGCGGAGAGGGCTCGCGAGGCAGATCCTCAAAGTGGCCCTCTCCGCCAAAGGAGGACAGGCGGGAGGAGGCGGCGCTTTGCCCAACTCCTCCCGCCACCGTAGCCGGACCTGAGGGGATGGGCCGGGGGGCCCATCTCCTCATTGCACAGGTCCGGCGGACGAGGGGGGGCAGCCGGTGTGTACCCGGTCTGTCCCTCTATAGGTAGGAGCCCGGCGGTCACCTTCCGCCGGGCGGACCGTGGGGGCGGCTCTACAAGGTGATTAGCTGGAACGATCCCTTGCCGCCCCCACACAACGGTCTGTCGGTACACCGTGGGGTTTTAGTCCGTGCGAGTCGGACATAACCCACTCTCTCCCCCGGGAGGGTGGGTATCCATAAGGGATTTCCCCACGTTAAAAAAAAAAAAAAAGTTCATTATACACCTCACAACTTATTTCATACAATACCTAACTACTCTCTGTTCTCGGCTATTCTCGCATTAATATAGATTTAACCTATACCAAAGAACTATTTCTGGATGAAAGGCCTTTTCTGCATTCCCTTTTGTGATGTCCTTTTCTGTATCTCTAATAACGTGTATGCAAAATATCATGATAATCGGTTGAGTAGTTTAGGAGTGAAAGCGTAACAAACAAACCCACATTCGCATTTATAATATTAGTTAGGGATCTAATGTAACAATACGCCAATTAAAACCTTACTAGCATTATACGACTAAGCCTTTCGAGTTACAAGAACCCAACAAACAAGCAAGCAGACAAAGAGACGTTACCTTTTATTATATGCAAAAAAATTAATGTAATAAACACAAAATTTATAATAGGTAATTCCCAAGAGTCACACGATTAAATCTCTAAACAGATCCAGTTCATTATCTTATAGAAGACTTAAATAATTCCACTAAGGTGTTTCCAGTGTAAAATGTACGTATAGTCCCAAGTTTAACGAAGCTCCCGAAGATTAAACGTACAATATACAGAAGCAAGAAGCTAGAGCACTGTCTACAATGTTAGAAGCTTAGTAATTTAAGCGGACGATCCTCGCTACGAACTTTACGTGTAGATTATCTAAATACCGACTATTAGGAGCTAGAAGATTTAGCTAATAACTGAATGTTTTAAATATTGAGTATGTTTAGTCTTCTGACACACTCTATAGAGAAAACGGCTTGAAGAATTTTAAAATATGAGGTGCATTAGATAAAGCATTAAGATTAATTGTGTGAATATAATATTTAAAAATTCTTTACTATGTCTATACGATACTTCTTTATTATTACACTACAGATCATTAAAAGAATAACAGTGATTATTTTAGAGGTAATTAATCAAAGATGATCAAATTGTGAGGAATTGTTTGTAAATTCTAAACATTATAAAAGACTTATGACGTGTTTACTGAAACCGTATTTCATTGACATCTGCCGATCAAAACACTTCTGTGCAAAAATTTGAACATATATTTCAAGAATGCTCCAAATTTAATTCGAAGGGTTCAGAGCATATAATAATTTCCAACAGTCTTCGTATGTATACTTTCCATCGTTTAGACTTGATGGAAAAGGAGTCTATCATCAAATTATATATTAATTTTGTAAGACATGTAGAAATTAATCTCAAGACATTTAACGGACTTTGAAATTACAGTGACTCTCTTACATGCATATAAATCATTACTGACTAACCTTTGTGACTTTTTATACTTTATAAGATTTTTTTTATATCATAGGAGACAAACGAACAGGTGGGTCACCTGATGTAAGTGATCACCACCGTCCATAGACACTTGCAACACCAGGGGAGTCGCAAGTGCGTTGCCAGCCTGTGTGGCAGGGGCGGGGTAGGAAGGAAAGGGGAAAGTGGAAGGGGCGAGAGGTAGGTCTCCGACGCTCTCACTGGCCAAACGTAACGCAACAATGCAAGCACTGTTACTTCACGTCGGTTTTTTATGAAAGGGTGGTACTACCCTGGACGAGCCGACCCATTCATGCTGAAACCAGTAATAGCTTCAGCGTGGCTTTACCACCTACTAACGAGTTTTAGCGATCACACTCTCATCTTATGTTAAGTGACTGCGTAGTCTAAGATGCTAAACACGCCAAACCTAGAGAGGACTGGCTCTCAAGTGCAGCTATCGGAACACACCAACAGGTGCTTGTCGACCGGTTTTCAACTAGAGGGTGGCAGGTAACCAGGTGAACTTAGAAAAAACCCTACCACCATGCTATGGTTCCACCACGATATTCACCTTCATAAGAAATTCCGACTCAGTTGCAAGGTGAAACTACATCCATCGACGCTGTGTCTAAACACGCTATCAACTAAACCATAATCGTTTCATATCATTACATGCTCATGTAACGCATCAAGAGGAAGTAGAAGTAACTCGTTTAAATTGGGACCACTATATATACTCTCAATATATTGTTAATTCTGAAAATATTTATGCGTGAACAACAAAATTGGCAAAAACTGAAGCACTTAAAAATAAATGAGATATGTAAGATGTGCAAGTTAATAAATTACCTTTAATCCAATACATCGTCAATTCAGATACCTCTCAATATTAATCTCCGAAGATAAGAGGCATTTCGGTAACGACCCAAAACGGCACTCCTTAACGTCTCGGAGGAAAAATTCAAGTATCGATTGATCGTTTAAGACGCGACTCGACACGCGTTTGAGGGTCCTTACTGAGTAAACATTCAATAAAGATTGATACCCACCTAACAGTGATATTCCTTCTTTTAACAAATGATTAACTTTGTTATTTTGTACACTTATATTCATCCACTTCTTCGTTAATCTAAATATATAACAATCTAGTGTTATGATATTTGTCCACGATGAACTCCGGAAACTACTCAACGAATATTCATAAAAGTTGGCATTTATATATAACTAGCTGACCCGTGCAACTTCTTTTGCATCAAATCGGTTATCACTGGTTTCAGTTATATTTTTATATGCGAAAAATTTTAATAAACCTCAAATTTGGGCAAGCAGCGGCAGGGGTTTCTTCTCGCTCGCCCCGTAAGGGGCACGCGGGGTACCGCATCAGGGTTACCCCTCTGGCGGTGGCTTCACTCTCCCCCCGTCTAGCGGGGGTGTCTTGTGTATTAGGATGCGCGCCTCTTGAAAGGCGCTCTTCCGGGGATGTCTCGACTATCCGTCGGTGTGCGATGGTCGTCTCGGTTCTGTAAAGGGTGAAGGGCAGACCGGCATGCTTGAGGCGCATTAGTAGCGCAGCAAGTTCCACATTTGGTCCCCGAAATCCGCTCTGATCGCGTAGGCTTCTTCCGAGGAGACTTTCTCTAGTCTTCGTCTACGGACTTCGATGTTGGCTTGTATTGATTCATATAGCTCTTCTGCTCCTTTATGGGTGTCTTTTAACTTTTGCGGGCCTCTTCCCTTTCATATGGCGGTCTTGGGACTCCTGGGGGGGGTAACCGTGGTAAGTCCACGGCCGGTCCGGTCCGGCGGTTCCGTAACTCGCGCTTGAACACTGGGCATCATCTGGGGATTTGTTGTTGGCCGTGTGAGCGCCCCCGCAGTTGGCTCATGTCGCCGGCTCATCTCTCGGGCGGTCACATAGTCGGGCGAGATGTGGCTCCCCCGCACCGCACACAGGCAATCTGGCAATGGCATTGTAGAGAGAAGTGCCGGAACTGCTGGCAGTGAAAACTCTGCGCGAGCCGGCGCTCCCCCCTCCAGGCCTCTATTGTTATTCCGGGCATGCTCATTGATGTGTGGGCATCATATACGGCGGGTATAAGCCCGGGCGTCCTCTTCAGTGGCAAGCAGCGGCACGGCTCTCGGCTTTATATACCCGCGCAGACGTGTACAACCTAATACGCCAGCCTAAGCTGAACCCAATTTCATATGATTGATGATATAGATCTGAGGTCAACTTACATTGGTTAATATAAATTTCCGAAACCGATCACTTTTAACTTATATTTATTATTATTATGTAGTCATAATTTTATATAGACCATTATTATTATTATGAAATTTAGAAAAGGTGCAGTCAATGCTACTGAACAGAGAAAAAACAATAGATAGATAGTTTAACAAATGTTCGACGTGATTCTTTAAATTGGCATAACTTTTTTATTTATAAACTGATTGACATAAAACAAAGACTAAATATTAAGTGAAGCTTACCAAAATATATCAGTGAAAACTACATCTAAATCAGATAAGCCGTTTCTGAGATTAGCGTGCACAAACGCACAGACAAACAGACAAAAATTCTAAAATTCATTGTTTCGGGTTCTATTGCGTTTATAAAGACCTCTAATAATAGTTTTTCTCATATAGATTTCATGTACAGACAGCGGTCAGTTACATTTTTATTATATGTATAGATTTGGTCCAACTTGAGAGATAGAGTAATTTATTACTCTATTAATGGCCTCAATATGTCTTAATTACAAATTAAATGATTGTCAATGTTGAATATTGTTATAAATTGTAGGTTCCATCAGTCTCGTATAGATGGCGCTTTAAATTAGTTTGTTGAGAGAAAACTGTAGGACCGACTGTTACAGATATCTCATAGATAGCGCCACGTTTTAATTTTGAATTTCTTTTTCAACTCCAGACTATTTTATGGCGCACGTGTTTTATTTCAATTTAACGTGTAATAGCTAATAACTGATCCACAGTAACGCGTGGCCGGGTGAACTACTTGTTTATATAATTATATTACATTTTTAACATACTGGCAATAATTCACTGAACTGTAGTTATTCGCAAATACAGTGCAATTCAAAATCAGTGATTTGAGTTTCCTATAATAATATTTTAACTTTGTTTTGTAATAAATTATTATGAAACTATATTATTTTTTTGTTCTGCTTCGTGCTAAGGTTTTCCGCTGTTGTGGTCGTATAAAGTTGCGTTGCAAACAACAATTAATAATTATAACTGTTGACCTATCACTGATTGATACCATATAGAACTGCGATCCTATTTGCGGTTGATTATAAATGGCTCTAGGTTATAGATATAACTAAACCGTACTGCTTTTGCGACTAAAACCTACTCATCTTTAGTTTGTCACGCTGTTGTGGTGGTATATAAAATATGCGGTTAGCAAACAACAATTCCAGTAATTAAAACTGTTGACCTATCATACCCTGATCTCAGATAGGACTGCCATCCTATTTCAAATTAGTTATAGATGACTAAAGTTTGTAAATATAACCAAACTGTACTACTTTGCAACCAAAATCTACTCGTCTTTAGTTAACTTTTATACTGTGTAACAGGCATGTACATTAACGTCGGTATGATTATTAAAACTAAACTATTGACCAAGTGATTGTACCATTAATCCAGTGTTTGTTCTATTGACTAACTACTATAATTGTCCCGCAACGATTTATTAAGAGGTTGTATATCATATAGATGAGGAATAAAATAGACCTTATTATGTTAGTTTTATGATGTTACACGTTATCTTTAAAAGGTTATACGAGTAATATATATATTTGTAGCCTCACACGACTTAAATAAATCCCATACTCGTCGGCTGTGAACATAACTGGTCAGATATTCTGCACATAACGGGCCAACAAACAGAAGTTACTGCGTAAATAGGTGGCTTGATTTTTGCACAAACAATACAATCTTTTAACAAAGGAGCAAGGGTGGTTTGATTAAAATATCTTAATTTATCATCCTTTGTTAGTTAAGGAGAAATGTAAAGACATACAATTAGATTCTTTTTATGTACTTTATAGGTTCAGCGTTTGACATTTTGACTGAAATGCAGATGCCGAAACACACCAACAAGTGCTTGGCGATAGTGGTAGTTAGCCAGTTGGACTTAGAAAAAGCCACCATACTATGACTTCACCGCGAATTTTTTCCTTCAGCGAAAGCTTCGACTCAGTGGAAGAATTGGAATCTACATCGCTTGACGCATTGTCCGAATATACTATCAACTAGGTCTTCGTCCTAATACGTAGTTAACGTACAGGTAATTTCTATATTATAGTACTCACTGTGCCCGTGACTCTGTCGGCGTGGAAACTAATTGTAAAAAAACAGTGACTAATAAAATCATCCGAATGTATTAAGTCCATTTACTTATCTACTTTTGTCTTATACTTAAGTCGCATTGTCATTAAAAGTACAACAACTTTTGAGAGACCGAACCGATTTTAATAAAACAAAGACTAAATGGTACTCGAAGTCGAAGATGTGCTTTATGATTTTTTTTAATTATGAACGTTTTTATTTTAGCAGTTACGCGTGTACGCGCAAATAGACCTTTCTTTTTAGTTCTTTTTAGTTTGAATGAAATGTATTTTATTACTTATTCCTAGACACCGGCAACATTTTTTTTTAACAAAATCTAAAAAGTACAAACACGTTAGATTTACATTCTTATTATATGTATAGATTAACTAATTCCTAATACCATATTTCGCAAGAACAAAGCGATAAGAAAAATACCTAAATATAAAAAAAGTATAAATTAACCACGTAACTTATAGAATGGTCTCACTACACTGTCAAGAGGATATTTAGGGGAAGAAAACTCCGCTTTATAAATTGCCCCGCTATCTAAATCTGAGAGATAAGTGCGCCTGAACTTTCCAATTTCGCTACACATCAATAACACTGACAACGTTGGCCGGGGATAACAAATCAAACATCCAACTCTTATGGGGGCCGAATGAAGAATAACTGACGATACGTGACAGTTAAATTGAGTTTTTTTTTTGTTTTTATAACTTAATTCAAGGTTTAGTCTAGTATCCGTGAAAACAGTGGGGCAAATATTAGGATAAATACTTTGTGTATTAGAACACAACAGAATTACTGCACTATATCTATCACAGTTCAAGACTCTTGACAGTTGGACATATACGCTACGCTCACTGGTTCCCAAAGTTGACTGGGCGACTCAGCTAACAAAATCTCCCACCACGTTAATTTTCATAAAGAAAAAAATCAGCTCTTATCGAAAATGACAATCTTAATAAATAAAATATTTTTAACTGATTTCTTTAACAATTCCATTGATATTTACATACTAAATTAAATGATGACCAATTATATTTTTTGGAATGTTCCTTTTATTAGAATCGAAAATTGCCCTTCCTTGATGCTGTTTATTGTGTCAAACTTACTACATAATTACTTTTTTCTTATCTAAATAAAAACTAGGTACTGATTAAGAAATTTTGTTAAGTAGCGTCGGTCAGATTTTACGGAATTATGATAAAGCCTTACAAAATAAATTCAAAGTAAAAACGATAATGAAATTAATTACACCAAGTGTCTGGTTCATGAATAATAGGTGTTAGCTGACAGGATGACGAGGGTAGATAGAGAAAACGCTGAAATACTTAATTATTTACAACTAAAACGGTAGAGTTAAAAGACAATTTTGATGAAATATGAAAGGGTAGGATGAAACACGCTAACCTAAATCACGGACCTAAATCACAGGACAATTTAACTAAATTTAAACTTATACATACAATGAAGGGCGGATCCAGGATTTATTCCTAGACGGAGCACAAAGACCAAACAAGTAAAAGCGACCGTTTAAGGCTTTTGGACTAATTCTTCATTATTGATATAGTAATAACTATAAAAATACTTGTAAAACTATACCAATATTATAAAGCAGGAGGGGTTGTTTCTTTGTTTGGTTGAACGCGCTAATCTCAGGAACTACTGGTCCGATTCGAATTCTTTCGGCGTTAGACAGCTCATTGAATCGAGGTAGGCTATATATCATCACACAAAGGCCATTAGGAGCGGAGTACCAATGCAGAACGTTTAAAAATCGGGTTCTTTTTCCTTTTGCGAGCTTCCGCTGCGTGTTAGTGTCAGCTCAAAGTAGCTATGCCACGCGGATAAAGTCGCGAGCAAAAGTTAGTGTTCTAATAAAAGGTTTTATTCAATCGTATGAATGAACTTTATTCTCGTCGATTGGTTGATTACTCTATTTGTCGCTGCGAGGTTCAATTTATGTGGAACAGTGTAGCGGCCAAACTCTTACTCTTTAGGACCGCATCACCCAGGGAGCACGTGTAAGGGAATGAGAGCTACACTTCCTACGGACGCGAGTAACATCTGCCTCCCAAAGGTTATTGACATAAATTATACGCGAATGAATAATAACTTTGTGTTATGCTTCTTGTATATTTAGTCATTCTTCAGGATTTATTGTTAAAGTAATGTCTTGATGAATATATAGTACGTTCAGGTAAGCTCATTTAGATGATTGGATTGCCAGAAAAGATAGGACATTTACTTACATTGTTTTATTGTAAGTTTTGTCATATTTTGTGATTGTTCACTTTAGTATACTCAAATACTAAAACGAACAGAAGTTATGCAAATTGTATTAATCTCTTAGAATCCTAGCTCCTTAATTTATTGCTGAAGGGGAAGGCGCTCGTATCCCTTTGCCCACGCCATAGATCCGCTCTTCAAAATCAACATCAAAAATACTTTGTTGAGTTTAAGTCCTGAGAAGGCTATTATAAACGACAAAAGTACTATCGGTTCGGAAAACAACCCAATCATCGAGAAGAACCAGTAAGAAACTCAATCTGGTTTATCTTATTATCATACATATTTATACAATCATATATCGTTACATTCGTTGTTGGTAGACGCACAGAGAAATACGTCATAGTACTTACTTTTACTTTACTTACTTTTTTTCGTCATTTTCAGACGCTACCTTCATTCATATTTGATCCACCCTATAATAGCCTTTATGCATCAAAACCCGTTTGATATAGTGTTTGAAATCATTATCCGGCAAATCGATAATGTGTTTTGAGACTTTGTTATAAAACTTAACACTAAAAAAACTGTTACTGGTCTTTGTGAGTTTGAAACATGGAATGACCCCTCTTCATACAATAGTGTACAAACAAACTATGTCGTACCAGCAACAGATGATACATACTATATGATAATATTACTACCTACTTAATGAATACATTATATTCGAACACTAAAAATCTGGAAACTTCTAGAAAATCTTAACAATCACAGTGTGCTAATTGGTAAAGTAAGATGAGTTATCGTGACGCTTCAATTCACAAAACATTCACAGTTTTGAATATCTTAAGCAGATAAACAATATCTAATAAATTAATTTTAAAAAAAATATAAAAATAAAAAAAAAAGAAAAAAAGGGAAAAAAAATTAAAAAAACAAAAAAAAAAAAGAAAGGCAGAGAGAGGAGGGGAAAAAAATAATAAAAGAAAAAACCGGCGAAAACCGGAAAAAAAGGCAAGAAATTTAGAAAAATGAAAAAAGGAAATAGGAAAAAAAAAAAAAAAAAAAGAAGGAAAAAAACAAAGAAAAATAAAAATGGCATGTCTGATGATTTTAAGGCTTCCTTATATGTTATCGGTTTGTCTCGAAATTTCAACTCCTCGTTTTAACCGAATATAATATTATAAGAGCACTATAATACGACCGATGACAGCTTTATTATAGTTATCCACAAAAAACGGCATGAGGAGGATTCTACAAGAGGACTATTACGACTGAAGAGTACTTGTATAGAGTATAACAGCAAGTTTGTTCTAATTTCGACTTCATATGCAAATAAATTATTTTAACCACTACAAATGGCATTATTTTATTTATTAGCTGCAAGTTATATAATTTTGATTTTCAAGGTATCTGTCTCTTTATTATAGTTATTGATGTTAAAATGGTGATCTGCAATATATCTACCTATAAACCTTCTGTTATTTGAAAAAGGTCATTAAACTTATTTATCTTTTCTTTTTTATGTCATAGCAGGCAAACTAACAGGTACCCACTTGATGTTATGTGTTATGTTAAGTGATCACCATCGTCCATAGACACTAACAACACTAGGGGAGTCGAAAGTGCCTTGCCAGACTGTGTTTAGGGAAAAGGGAGGGAGGAAGAGGGAGAGGAAAGGGGAGGGGAGGAGATGTGGGCCTCCGGTGCTCTCACTGACCGAACGAAACGCAACAATGCAAGCACAGTTACTTCACGTTGGATTTCTATGGGAGGTACTACCCCGGACGTGCCGACCCATTCATGTTGAAATCAATAATAGCTTCAGCGTGGCTCTACCACCTACCTAGAACAAAATATATACCAAATATAACTCTTCCAAGAACAATATTCTTAGAAAAATATTTAGTGCTTCCTTTACATTAGCGGTAACAATTGGTAGAATTTTTACAAACTGCAATTTACAAAACAAACAAAGACATTACTGACTCAGGTAAGTACTACAAGCTTCTTTATATGTATATAGAAGTGCATGTGGTTTAACAATCACTAAAATATTACTTATTGTAATACTAAAAAGAATTTCCACTAAAAGAATTACGAATTACTTAAAGATCCGGGTGCAAGTTATATATTACTGTCAAATGTAAGACAAAGATAAGGCTAAATTTACTGACCCCATCATTGACGGGAGTCTAATTATCTAAACCGTGGAAAAGACTTGACCACACCAAACAACGAGAGATAAATTACGTAAATAAAAACATGTCTTCAAGGTACTTAGTAAACGTTAAAAATGTAATCTTTAATCACAAATTAGTCTATTTCACTTTGAAAAGCTTAGCATCAACAACAACAAAATCAACGAAGCATCACCAACAGATTAAATGTACCATTACTGCGATGTTAATACCGATCCATTAGTTTTAAATTGGATCGGAAACGGTTCTATTGAGCCTACTGTACAGACTGACGATGCATCCAATTCTAATACAATGATTCAAGACGGTATATGTAATAATGGGATACCAATAATCACGTATACAGTTACGTGCCATTGCTTCATCAATTAATTACACATTATTAGGTAGTATATCGCACCTTTAATCAAAGAGAGAAATAAATCTAAAATTTAATTTTGTGGGAATATGTCTTTAAATTTGACCACTACACGTTAGACTTAAACTTATCTTTAAAAATAAATGATGCCTTTTAAGTTAATTCAGTTCAGTTCATTTTGTTATTTTGATCGTTGTATAAAATATCATCATTTGTAAGATAAAGACGTTCAAATAAGCGTTAGAAAAAGTTCGTAGTAATTCCACTTTTTTATAATCTTATATATTAACACGTGAAACCAAAACTTTATATCCCTTTTTAAGCGAATTACGTGAATGGATGAACTAGAAATTTAGCATAGTTAAAGTTTATATGGCAGAGAAGTGCAGAAAACTATTTTTTTTATATATAAAATGCATTGCAAGCATATTAAATTAATTAAAATATACATTACTCTCACTACTGCTTGAATTTTACACAACATATACACATGTAAATGAAAAAGATGTTTCTAACGTTCCAATTACCTTTTCAATATTTTTAACATGACTGACGTTGCATGCCTTACATGCCCTTTGAAATCAACTGGTCAAATTGTAGGTTAATTTTATAATAATATAATATGTAAATTCATAATATACATTAATAATTAATTGATAAATAATTTATCTTTAGTAAATTTATGGAACCACTGAAATAATTATTACTCTCTTTGGTTATATGGAATGTCAAAATTTTGGGAACCGGGGGGGGGGGGGGCGGAAAAGGGGGGGGGGGGGGGGGGAGGGGCGATCACCGGCGCCCGGGCGCGGGGGAGGGACCGGGGCCCAAGGAGAAAGGGGACACCGGGGCCCCCCCGGGGGGGGAGGGGCCCCCCCCCGGGGGGGGGGGGGGGGGGGGGCCCCCCCGGGGGGGCGGGCCGCCCGGCCCCCCCCCAACGGAGGGGCCCCCGGGGAGGACCCCCCCCGGGGGGCCCCCCCAGAAGGGGGGAGGGGGGGGGGGGGGGGGGACGGGGCCCCCCGGGGGGCCCGCCCCCCCCCCCGGGGGGGGGGGGGGGGGGGGGGGTAGGTGACAGGACTGCTTTCACTTCATGTCACTTTGCTTCATGTTTTCATAAGAGTAAAGCAATATTTCCAAAGTCAATGTCAATATTTTAATGTTTAGTATCTCTTTACGGTGAACTCACTTCAAATGATGATTCAATAAAAAAACGAGCGAAAAAATACTTTGTAAAATCAAAATAAGAAAAGTTGTTTGGTCATGAAAGTTATCCATGACTCACATCTTCGCGGTTACAATGATGCAGTTCAACTTGAACAAAAATGAATTCATTTTCAAAAGTTAATGTTAGTATTAAAAACATCTTTGTTTTGGATTCATCATTTGATTATATTGTGTATCCATTACTTTTCCAAGTATGATACTGGGCATATCACTATTCCTCATAATGTACAGACTATATTTAATTCAATATCATCCAGAAATACCACGCACCTATGGTTTTGTGTAAAATTAATTAAAATCGTGTCATGAGTTCCGATAAATTTCTTTATTTTCGTAAAGTTATGTTTACTTAGATTTTGAGAGCCTTGACACCTTATGTAACCTCCTGTTTTTCGTTTCAAATTTATAATTAATTTCAATTTTCATTTAAACATTTTTTTGTTATGTTTATATAATTAAAAAAAAAAGTGGCATATAACTGAGTAGGCATGATGAAAGCCTTTGATTATAGAGGTTATATATACCTTTTGATAAAAGACCCTGATAAAGTTTAAACTTTAAAAATTCAATGAACTATGGTCGAATGTCGACCACTGGGCGCCCACTAGTTTTTAATAATTAGCATAAAATTAAATTAAGTCGTAATGTCACCGAAAACACTACGTACATTTTTAAAATAAAATGACAGTAACTGAACAAATTTTAATACTAATAATACCGAAGCATTTTTATTTTATTAAATAAATGAAAGTAAACAAGGAAATTGCTTTTTATTAAAACATTTTTTTCTATTTCATTTTACTTCACTATATTAACTATCTTCGGAAATTCCTCATACGTTTAAATCAAAACAAAAACAACAGTCATCTATTGCAGCTTTAATCATAATGAAGTGGCTACTGAATAGGACGAATTTTTCTCGCGACGTTAATTTACTTTCTGGTGAAAACTCGAAAACATAGATTTTGAGTAAAAATTTTTTTAAATTAAAAAGCGATTTCCTATCTACTTATCCTGTTCCTTGTATACTGAAGTATAAAAGAATAGTTTGAATGACAGATAACGAATAAAAACCCATTGATCTAGAAGCGTTAAATTTGGAATGGTATTTTATTATGTATTAAACTAGCTACAAGCCTCAGCTTCGCTTGAACGCAATGTGCTAATGTGGCATCCTTTACCTAAAGGATTTAGATCAATTTTTAGCTTTTTGATTTATAGTTTATCAAGTCATAGAATCTACCTAAAAATCCTAACGGGGACGTCTTTTTTCTGTTGCGTGAAATGTCATATATCTTCTAATAATAGGTATTTACCTATGAAATTGCCGTTCTGCAGTACTGGCCATTTCAAATCAAAATAATTTTTGTTTGGCTAAGAATTCTAATTTCAAATTAATTTTATTTTAAAAACATGGAATTCTTTTTCCAAAAGTAGTAATTTGTTTATTGATTAGTGTTACATTTTCATCGCATTTCATTTTCATTTTTGTCATCATGGATACGTTAAAAATTCGAGTAATTATGGAATATGAGTACCGTCGTGGCAGCAACGCGGCACAAGCGGCACGCAATATCAACGACGTTTACGGAGCTAACACTACAAACCAACGCACAACCTGTTATTGGTGCTCACTTCCGTTCTGGGAATTTCGACCTGAAAAATGAACCTCGCGGTTGTCCGAAGAATTTGGTCGACAATGACAAATTAAAGGCGATTGTGGAAGCTGATGATACACAATTTACGGCTGAATTAGCAGCAGCTTTCGACGTTAGCGTCAAAACAATAATGGTCCATTTGCGTCAAATTGGCAAGGTAAAAAAGCTTGACAAAGGGGAACCCCACGAACTCAATGATCGCCAGCGCGAAGTACGCGTCGAGACGTGCCTTGCACTGCTCAACAGACACACAAATGAAGGAATTTTGAACCGCATTGTTACCTGCGATGAAAAATGGATTCTGTTTAATAACCGTAAATGCTCAGCAAGTTGGTTGGATCCTAGTTCAGCACCTAAACAATGCCCTAAACGAAAACTCACCCCTAGAAAAGTGATGGTCACTGTTTGGTGGTCTAGCGCCGGTGTGATTCATCACAGCTTCTTACCAAACGGGATGAGCATTACTGCAGATGTGTACTGTGAAGAACTGAACACAATGATGGAGAAGCTGGCACATCTCCAACCAGCATTGGTCAATCGCTCGTCTCCGCTGCTCCTGCACGACAACGCGCGACCTCATACTGCACAGCAGACGGTCTCCAAGTTGCAAGAACTGGGGTTGAAAGTTCTCCGTCATCCGCCCTACTCACCAGACCTTGCGCCTACAGACTACTACTTTTTCCAGAATTTGGATAACTCCTTGGCGAGAAAAAAATTCAATACCCGAGAGGCAGTACAAAATGCCTTTGAAGAATTTGTTGCCTCCCCGTCCAGCTGATTTCTTTAAGAAGGGCATCAATAAACTGCCACTGCGTTGGCAAAGATGCATTGATTGCATGGGTGATTACTTCGATTAATACAAATAAAAAAAATACATGAAAAAAATTCGTTTAATTTTTTTCATACAAAACGGCAATATCATAGGTAAAGACCTAATATATTTATTGAAAGATATGCTGTAAAAAGTAGTTTTCATCGTCATTAAACACTCAACATAACATAAGTATTTAAGTGATCAATGATTTACACTATATGCAATCAAATAACGTCTCAAATAACTTATTATTTTTAACATTATATAGAAGATATAAGTGATCATTCTGGACTATAGATATCTGGGCTTATAAGATCAGATATATATCATCGTGGGACTTTTATGTTTTGTCTTTTGGGTGAGCGACCGAAAACTCCTTTTTCTGACTTCATTAGAATACATCTACTTTTTATAAATATCATATATATGTGTTATACACATAATTCTTCTGCAAAAAAAATCTGCACGATAAACCGTTTCAAAATGCGTTGCGTAGTTTAGAAGAAGTAACGACACACAGGTATAGACGGGAAAATTAACTTTGATAGTATTTATAGATACAGATTATAGATAGCTATGATTATCGATATACGTTAGATATTTTAAGTATTAGTATTTAATAGATGGCAAAGTATAACTACAACATTTAATTATATAACAGATAAATATTTGGTACCTATGATTATTAATTGAAAGTATTAAATTTGTTTTTAGTAACTTGGTCTACTGCAAAAATTATACCACTGTTATATTTGACAGTTCATTGATTTAGTAATAATATACCAATGACAACTAATTGGGTATTGTGTTTAACGCCGTATGTAGATACAAAGTATGCTTTTTTTCACACCATTAAATTTGAAGTAACGTGTAATGTTCCTAATTTTTTGCAATGAATTTCGAATTATATTTTTTCTTCCCTTCCCAGTTCGGCAATCAATCTTCCTAACTAATATATATATGCCGTTTAATGTTACCGATTTCGGGTGATTTCTGTGGTCTAACAATATCGGTGGCCACGCTAGAATTTTTCGTGTAGTTTTTGCTATATCTCAGAGTATGTCATTACTTCTAATCTACTTGTACAAAATAACCAAATTATACAATATCACCAACATTATATAATACAGAGTCAAGTAATCCACGTTTATGTATTAAAAATTTCAATTACTACTAGTACCAAGAGCCCGCCAAACTGCGATTTCTGTTATCAGAGCAAGGCAAAGTGACTGCACTGAGTACAGTATACAGTAGTACTAATAGGTATATTAGTAAAAAAAAAAAACTAAGAAATCCATCATCAGTCGCTGTTCTCATGCTGCCCTGCAAGCGTCTTCGTACCTGGATAAAAGCTGATTCCTAAACCTGACAAATACTGCCGAGTTTTAATCACCATATATGCAGTGGTTAAAATACAGTCAGTGATACATTTTCTAGAGTAACTACCCGGCATTTGATTTGGCGGATCGTGCAGAAGAGCGAGAGGTCCGACTAAGATCGTTTTTCATCGGTTTTGTAAAGCGTTCCCTCTATCGCATAGCACCGCAATGAGTGCTATGGACAAAGATATCCTATACGAACCCTACTATCTCGGTCTTTCTCCAACGTGCTAAATACTGTACCATCTCTACGATTAAATGTAAACCTTAGTTTTAAATTTCGAATGAATTGAACTTAGAAATAATTACAGTGGCCACTGCATAGAATCTGTTACATTAATCGTACGTCATTGATACAATTTGTCACCTTCACTTCACCGATTCAATTACGTACTTACACAGTACGTTGGTTAATGAACCGCAAATTGATTCAAACAGTATTATGTACAAGTCACGCTGGTCGAACACGCAAACGGTCGACTGGACACGGTCAACGTTCACTGCTCTTGATAGATGAACGTGGCGACAAATCGTTCTTATATTTGTTTACCGTTTAAATAGACTCGGTTCGGATTGTGGTCACTGATGTAACATTTTTTTTCCCGCGGTACTAAAATAGAATCTATAGCTATATATTAAATAATGCATGCACCTATTTAGCTTATTCATTTTTCTTGTCTTTGTAGTTCTCAGGACAAAGTTTGTTTGAAAGAAGTGTTTTAAAGATCATAGGAAAAGTGAAAGATTTGGTTTAAAAAATCTCCATAAGTCCAAAAGTTTGTGAGTGGGACAGAAAACAATAGAGAGATCGTCAAAAATAGTGAAATAATTACATACGCTTCCGTTTCCCGCTAGCATGCCCACTTTTGACAGTAAACATCACAAACCTCCGGTCAAATACCTTACTTGTCTCGTCCTACCATGGCAACGACGCGTGTTTAAGCGACGCCATCTTTTAACTTCATTGAGTCGAATAAATACCAGGCAGAATTTAAAATATTAGGCTTCGAATAAGGTAAGTAAATTAATATGCGATTTATTGTAAGGTAAAACGCTTCTATAAATTTGCCTTGACCTTATTCGAAGCTTGTTTATGAGACTAGTTTGTTATCGCCTGGTGGTGGTAGAGACACCGACGCCAATGTGATCTAGATAAGCCAGATTCACAATAATGTAATAATAATGATTAATAATTCTTAATTTACATTAATATGTTCAGTTTTTCAGTGGCCATTTTGTTTCACTATATGGTCGTACTGCAAAGGTACTCGTCCTATTTTCTCCGTTAGTAAACTCGCGCAAAGTCGGGGCAGGCAGCTATTTAGTAATACTTTTTTGTCCTATAGGTATTTCAGTAGGTGGTAGAGCCACGCTGAATCTATTACTGGTTCCAGCATGGATGGGTCGGCTCGCTCGGGGTACTACCACCCTCTCACAGAAAACCGACGTGAAGTAACAGCGCTTGCATTGTTGCGTTTCGTTCGTTCAGTGAGAGCGCCGGAGGCCCAACTCCCTTCCACTTCCTCCTCTCCCTTCCCCCTTCCCTTCCTCCTTCCTCCAACAAATGCTGGCAACGCATTTGCGTCTCCCCCGGTGTTGCAAGTGTCTATGGACAGTGGTAATCACTTAACATCAGGTGACCCACCTGTCCGATTGCTTCCTATGACATATAAAAAAAATCATGCTAGTGTAGAATGGAATCAAGTTTTTTTACTAACATACTCAGTAGTGTTCCGGAATCAATCCGAATACATATATGCAGTATCCAAAGTAGATGACTGGGATTTGTACCCGAACAGGTTTCGAGTATCATTACATTGTGATAAACCCACACAGGTACTCTCTTTTAGTTTATCGCTTTTCCTGTCGGCCTGTGTATCCAGCTACCGAAAGGCCTACAGACCGGCATAAAAGCGATTGCTACCTATAGAGCATACATGTGGCGCACTAAAAATTTGCTGAACTGGCCACCTACATTCAGGTATTAAGATTTTTATAATAAAATTTCTTTAAAATTATGTTCGCTTCATTAACCCAGTCAACAATTTTCAACATTTTATCTTATTCATTCCGGATTTTTTGTGAGCCCCACGTATATATTTTAGTGGTCGCCGCCGTCTTATATTACAACACACTTACCATCACATACTCTACTGTCAGTTTGTCATGCTACAACATAAAATAGACAAGACTAGGTGGAGACCTAGCTCACAAGCATAGCTGTTGAAAACACTAATAGCTTTGAGGATAGATTTTCAGCGTGATAAAATTAATAATCCAAGTCGAGTACTAAGAAATTCTCGAGTATTAAGCGAACGTTACTTTAAATATCAAATTCACCGTTGTAGTAGAATTCCGAAGCTACACGGTACCTCAACGCTACATCCGAGCGTAATGAACCTACATCGTTTCAAATTTCAATGTACTATATTCTGCGAAATCTTCTTGAGCTGTTAAAAGATAAAGTTAATTTGTATGTCTATTTTATAAAAGAGAGTATTCATCCTTACGTATCATAAAAATAATTGTTTGTTGGTTTACACAAACCTTATTATGTTACTGTTATAATGACTTATGCTTACTTAATGTGTTTTCATACAATTTTTAATAATAGTCTGAATTATTTTAATTTCAGAAATTATAAATTGAAATTATGAACATTAGCCTAATTTTTACTTCTATTTGCAGTCCAAGTAACAATTATATATATTTTATACAGTTTATTAATTAATCAAACATATGATATGTTCCATAAGCTCAATACAAACTATTAGTTAATATCACATGTAGATAGATGTACACGGGCCACTATACTACGCTTCGTTAGTCTGACGCAAGCGCAATACGTTACGAGCATGTCGGGGTCATCGGTAACGCGCCCCCATAAGTTTATACCCTACATAAAATCGCTCAATGCCGCTATAGAAGTTTTCACTTCAAAAATCGCCAGTACTGTTAATCTCAATTTTATGTACAAACTAGCGGGACCAGCGAACGTTGTTCTGCCCTGATAAGAAAAAAAAATTGACAAAATATATATCAAAACCCTCCTCATCACTTTATCTACTGGTGAAAACCGCCTGCAAATCCGTTCAGTTGTTTTTGAGTTTATCGCGAACAGACAGATAGACAGACGCGGCGGGGGACTTTGTTTTATAGTCCGCGTCAAACTTTTTAACCGCTCTGAAGTAGCAAATTTAGGTATCAGAGGGACGTAGTGAGGTAAAAGGGGAGCAAGCTCGCCCGCGCGCGTACCTCGCTCCCTATTTCACCCACATTGACACATGTGTCCTGTCATTACTAGTTGCAGTACAGTCGCATTCAGAAGTCAGTTTAGTTTAGTTGTTATTAATTACATGTTATTGCTATTTTCGTTGCTTTCTTTTTCTTGGATATTTCTCATTATTAAAAGACCCATCCACTTCGAAAAGTGATGTTTCTATGAAAGGCGTAGTTTATTTTATTTTTATTGCAAATTATTTATTTATTATGAATGTATTTTATGCACAATAACGGTTTTATATACGCATAATATCTGCACAATATACGCTACTATGTATATCCCACAGATAGAAATAAATGCTGCATAAAGGAGATCATTAAATTATAGTAAACGATCACCCAAAGCTCACAAACCAGGTGATTAAATATTATTTGGATTTAATTATAACTGACAAATACATGATATGGCGAACTGTTAATATTTTAACTTTATCATTCAGCTTGTCCATTTCTGCCAGTTTATTTGGCCGGCATGACAGCGGTGACCGGTGAGGGATAGCGCATCTATCGGTAGTCGCCATTGTTTTTGGATTATTATACTGTGCTCACCATCAGGCACAGTGCAGTTACTTTGCTGCGATACAATAAAAAAAACTAGTTTTTACTGTTATTTAATTACCCCAGTAATGATTTAATTTTATTGTTTGTTCGTTTTTATCTCTACTTTTTGCAAATATTCTATATGTCTATTCTATATGTCCGTTTACAAGACAAAACAATCGGAATCAAACTTTCATTTCACATACACAAAATCTTTTGAAAGTAGCAACATGGTCGTTATACTGATACATTTTTATTACTTAATGTAACAAGCAAATATCTACTTGAATCATAATTCATTAAGACCTGATATACTGTACGTATAATATCGAAACAAGTTAAAGATTAATAAACGTAAATGTTAAATTCCTATAATAATATTCTGTTTTTTTTTTGTATTAACCTCTTGACTGTACTATGCGCAAGACCGAACTTATATATAAGCTATATTCAGAGCGGCCAAAAACGATGACTCGGCTTATATACTATGTAATGATTACAACGACAGTTTTCACATGACAAAAGCAAACTAGAAATGTTAAACGCGACATACAATACATTATTCTTAGTGGGAATTAAATAAAATCATTAATATGATTAAACATATTAGTAACTAGCTGTGCCCCCGACTTCGTTCGCGTGGAACCCTATGTAAAAAATAGTGATTAATGAAGTCATCTGAATATAAAGCACATTTACTTATCTACTTTTCGCTCGTACTTACGCCTCGTCGTCAATAAAATTAAAATAAGTTTTGATAGATTGGACCGATTTTAATTTTATGATTTTCTTTCTGTAGTATTACTATGAACGCAGTACTTTAGCAATGAAGCGTATCCATACAAACAGACAGACAGATAGAGATTTCTAAAAATGATTGAATCATTACTTATTCCTAGATACCTGCAACATTTTTTTTCACAAGAATCCTAAAAGTACATACACGTTACATTTAAATTGTTATTATATGTATATATAAAGAAGATAGATAAAACATATGATTGACTATATAAACCCAATCAATACAAAATATCAGTATTACATGTACACGGGCCGCTAAGCTACGCGTCACTAATCTGACGCAAGCTCACATCACGAGCATGTCTAGGTCATCGGTGACGCCGACCCATAGGTTTTTACCCTACCAAAAACTACTTAACACAGCTAAAGAAGTTTTTACTTCAAAAATCGTCAGTACTATTCATCAAAATTGTATATACAAGTCACAGCGATAGCTGTCACGTGACAAAACAAACTAGAAATGTTAAACATGACATACAAGACATTAATATTAGTTGAATTAAATAATATTATCAGTATGATTAAAGATATTATATTAGTAATTTACGGCATTCAATTTGTTTACACTGTTTAAGTAACGAATATTATGTACAAAAGAGCCTTATAAAAATATATAAGACAATACATGTAAATCCATAATAACAGGTTAATTAAAAAAAAACAAGTTTTGAATAATATTGTAAATCGCGACAGGAACAGTGTCATTACAGGAACAGTATTATTTGTTATTCAATAATTATAAAACAATATACAATTTTCTTAACATCATTCGCACAATCTGGTCATAAATATATATAATGTAAACACTCGAAAAATCCACATTCGCAACCGTCCAATTCTCAAATAAAAGATGATCTCATTATTTACAAACGTCTCCAACATTGAATTATATCGATCTGGAAGATAGAAAAGTTTGCCTGAAGCATTGTAATAAAAAAATTATAGCGTAAATGTCTGAAATACATTCTATTTTAGTCCGCGACCCAAAAAAGTAATCTCATAAAATAACTTTGTCACAGAAATTTTAGGATAAAAGCAGAACTACCACGACGATGCGCGTTACCTCCGTGTCGCCGTCACAATGCGTAATTATTTATTCTGAACAACGTACCGATTCAGGTCCGGAACAATCGAGCCGAGAGTTATCAAATGAACCTTTTATTTTCTTTGCTCTCATTTACAAACAATGCAATCCCAACCGGTAGAGATCTCATCAGCGATTATATCTCGTTGTGCGGCGGAACTTTTTTTTAAATACCTTTTTTTTAAACGTTGGCGAAACAAAGCGAGCTTAATGATCGAATTGACGCGTTCGTTTGCTTAGGGAAAGTGTTCCTGATGGGAGATAGTACTTTTATGTGGGCAAAAAAAAGTTTAATTTAAAGACCGCGATATTAATCAGCAATCAGTGAGCGTATAGCGTATACATAGATACGATTGAGACTTTCACATATCAGTTTGATATCACAAAGTATCTATCGAAAGTCCTCGCCAAACTCTTTGACTGCACTAAATATAGCCGCGCAGTACACAAATTTAGGTATAAATACCTATGTATTATATATATACCATTGAGGAACTTAAGGAGGAAATAAATGATACGTTACATTTCAAAATGAGCTAAATCCAATTTTAGCCGTTCCTACTATTTTAAGTTATTTTTCAAGATCTTCAAATTTGGTACGTGTAAAATATCAACATTATAAAAAAACTAAAAACCTTATAGGCAGCAAAGTTTGAACTTCGTCCTCGGTGTATAAAAACTGGAAATGTTAAATAAATTAAAAATGTTATATGAACAGCAGCATACTGCGTGCGCTGGTGGACTGGTGGGACTCTCCGATGATGGCTCGCTGGATACGGCTACATGCAGTCGTACAGTGAATTTCCACCATCACCGGAGGGTTCACTCGGACCTGCTACTTAATGTTATATCCTGTGTTCTGTGTTTTTGTTTATAATTTATTTTTCTGTTTTATTGAAGTTATACTTCTCTTGACGCGTTAGGGAAAAATGATGAGAGTAAATTTTTACGATGCGCGCGCACACCAACACGAAAAACCGACACCCTGAAGTTATTACGATGCGCGCGCATACCGTCACGAAAAACCGACACCCTGAAGTTAGCTATAGTCAACATTTTGTTTCTTTGTATTTTTTGTTTGTACTTATTTGTATTAAAACGTTCAATGTATTAAATACCTTTTTTCTATTGTTAGTGTCATTTTTTCTACAAACGTAGAATAAGGCGAAAGATAAAATTTTTGAACAGATTTTTATCTTGTTACGCCAAAGAAGTATAACTGCTAACGCGTGTACAAAAGTACACACACACTTTTTTTATTATTACTAACACTAATTTTTTAAACCTGTAATTGTAACCACAAATATGGATGTAACGATGAGTCTGAAATAAATGATATTCTTATTATATTATTCTTAAATTGGATTTAGATCGTTTTGAAATGTAACTACACGAATGTCAATTCCAGGTTTCTATAATAATATTTGAACTTTGTTTTGTACTAAACTGTTAATTATATTACGTGCAAGCCCCAACTTATAGCTATATCCTGAGAGGGCAAAGAAATTGACGAGGGCATGTAGTTATTTCATGCTCTGGGATAAACTAATGTGTGTTTAATAATTAAGTGGTATTAAAGTATTTAAATTCAAATTCAAATTCAAAAACACTTTATTCAATTTAGGCCCTAAGAAGGCACTTATGAACGTCAAAACTACCACCGGTTCGGAAAACAACCCAGTCATCGAGAAGAACCGGCAAGAAACTCGATCTGGTTTATCTTTTTAACAAATATATATAATACTAGCGGACCTGGCGGACGTTGTCCTGCCTTGATAATAAAAAATAGAAATCCCAAAAGTCAACCGCAGCGCCACCTACCGGGTCCAATTGTGAATCTAAACCATTCTCGGATCCACTCGAACACGCACAAAAAATTTCATCAAAATCGGTCCAGTCGTTTAGGAGGAGTTCAGTCACATACACACGCACACAAGAAATATATATATTAAGACTAGCGGACCTGGCGGACGTTGTCCTGCCTTGATAATAAAAAATAGAAATCCCAAAAGTCAACCGCAGCGCCACCTACCGGGTCCAATTGTGAATCTAAACCATTCTCGGATCCACTCGAACACGCACAAAAAATTTCATCAAAATCGGTCCAGTCGTTTAGGAGGAGTTCAGTCACATACACACGCACACAAGAAATATATATATTAAGATTTAGAATAATAATATATTCTATATAATAGTAAATTTCACAAACTTTTTAATGGATGCACAGAGATGAGTCAATTCCAGACATCACCATCGTTCACATATTAATCCACTCTATAATAGCCTTTTGACACCAAAACCCGCTTGGCATGGCGCTTAAATTCACAATCCGGCAAATCGGTAATATCCTTTGGGACTTTGTTGTAAAATCTAACACTATTTCCCAAAAAACTGTTACTGGTTTTACTAAGTCTAAAACGTGGGACAACCAGTTTGTCACAGTTTCTAGTATTTAGATTGTGCCGGTATTTTACGAAATCTAGCTTTTCTAGGTTCTTACGGACATACATTAAATTGACAAGAATGTATTGGGAGGGCAGAGTTAAGATACCGTACTCCTTGAACTTGGTCTTTAAGGATTCGCGAGGTCTCATATTGTAGATTGCTCGAAATTTGTGTCCCACTACCTCGCTAACACCATGTATCAGGTGATAAACCATTGATTCTCATTTGTTATGTCATGTTTCGAAACGAGCCAATAGCTGCTTATCACTGGCGATTGGAACGTGCAGGGTTGAACGTGGGAAAACGCGCACGAGTGATCGTTCTTTTCTTTTTTTTAGTTTATTTTTGGCAACCAATATTTTAGTAGATTATTACTGCCATTACCGACTAGGTAATAATGATATTATAAGTTTCTTGCGATCTTTTCATTGAAGTAATAAGATGGTGGCCGTCTTGTTAGAATTTTCGTGGGAGTTTTGTAGCAAGTCAGAATCCATGCTCCGTGGTATTGTTTTCCACCTACTCCACTTGTGCACACTAACCAAACTACGTAAAACACCACCAACATTACAAAATATAGAGCGAAATAACACACGATTATGAATAAAAGATGAGATCGACTACATGAAATGGCATACCAAGATCCAGCAAAAACTCTGTGACCGTTATTCTTTATGATAATCTATAAAATATCTCTTTCGTGCGGGAAAGAGCGGAACGTATAAAGACAGCTCATGTGTGATGTGTGATGACTGCTTATGAATTAAATAGTAAAAAATCCAAAACCGGCACCTGAGAAGGACCTATAACTTGACAATTAAAAAGACACACTAGTAAATTATAACTGTATCTATAGCTAATCATGATGAATATTCTTGATGATTATTTTTTATATAATTAATATTTTCGAGTGATGTTAAACCAAAATGAACAAACTTAACAAATAAATTCTTCGATTTAACACATTTATCTCATTTTTTAACACCTGCACACTTTCTCGTGTTTCATTACATAGTATAAAACAAAGTCCCCTGCCGCGTCTGTCTGTCTGTCTGTTCGCGATAAACTCAAAAACTACTGAACGGATTTTCAAGCGGTTTTCACCAGTGGATAAAGTGATTCATGAGGAACGTTTTGGTATATAATTTGTCAAGGATTTTTTATAATCAGGGCGGGACAACGTCTGCCGGGCCCGCTAGTAATTTTATACGATTCAATTATATATATGTAGCAATTTGATTTGTTTGGTTTGCATTATGCTTACCGTCAGGTAATAGCATAGTTTTGTTATCATATTGGAATGCAAAAAAACTGTTAATAAAAATTATGCTGTTTTATATTTTTAAGAATTCCGCAAAAACAAATTTTAGAAGTGTGTAACTCTATTAATACTATAACAAGCAATATGAAGGAACCTATTTTTTTATATTCGCGTTAATCTAGATTTAACTCTCAGGGTGATAGCATATTTTTTACTATATGAAATGTACCATATGTACTTCTTTGTACCCCTGGATACGCCACCCTCCCGGGGGAGAGAATGGGTTATGTCCGACTCGCACGGACTAAAACCCCACGGTGTACCGACAGACCGTATTGTTGGGGCGGCAAGGGATCGTCCTACGTTAATTACCTTGGATAGCCGCCCCAACGGTCCACCCAGTGGAAGGTGGCCGCCGGGCTCCTACATAATAGGGAGACAGACTAGGTTCACACCAGCTGCCTCCCCTCGTCAGCTGGACCTGTCCAATGAGGATATGAGCCCCCGGCCCATCCCCTCTGGTCCGGCTAAACATAACATATGCAAAATATCATAATAATTTATTAAGGCGTGAAAACGTAGCAAACAAACAAACACACTTTCGCATTTATAATATTAATTAGGATTTCGTTGTGATAGAGAGTAATTGTTACGCTATAAAGAGTGCATTAAAGTATGGGTTTCAAGGTAAACCAACCAAATTGTTCTAATTCCTTCGTGATGTTTTCCAGTATAACGAATGGCTTCTGCTATTACTAGCTTCTGCCCGCGACTTCGTCCACGTGGAATAGTTACTTTGGGCTAACGCATACACGCAGCGGAAGCTCACGAAAGGAAAAAACTCCCGATTTTTAAACACTCTTCATTGGTGCTCCTTTCCTATTGGTTTGCTGGTATATTCTCGTACATCCTCGGTATATCCTTCATCGATAAATAAGCTATCCAACACTGAAATAATTTTTCAAATCGGGCCAGTAGTTCCTGAGATTAACGTGGTCAACCAATCAAACAAACAAACAAGCCCTCCATCTCTGTAATATTAGTATAGATATCTAACCTGTTCTTTTCAGATCGACCGAGTACCATATATAATTTCAAACCGTATCCGGCGTCCTTTTAATCGTCATTAATGAGAATTAAATAATGCAATCAAGTACGATCAAACGTATTTATATCATGTTCATATTAAATGAACTCCGAGTCCCAAGGCAACGTGTACCCGGTACACGGTACATAAATCAGAGGAAAACAAACGAACCAGATCTGTTGGCTTCTCGACCACTCCGTAATAAGTTCCTTAATTAATTGTTATTGCCCTCTGAGTATTTATAACCTCATCGGTAATACAACTTCAAAGGATAAAAACTGTTTGCGGTTTAACATCGTTCGTATTAAATTGAATTTACGACACTGTTAATAATTACAGTTATAATTGTAAACGTCTTAATTAATTAAACTTCTTTTAATTAAGGATTCTCGTAAAAATAAAGAGAGTTTCCGGTCTTAAGTATCATCACCCTCTAAGATACCTACTGCAAGGCCTCGTTCCGAAGGAAGGTAATGGGCATAATCACCACGCCAGCCCACGACGTAGTAACGATTTTAAACTTCGAGAAATCCACAGTTCTACATTCTCCCACATACATTGTTACTACAAGAACATTTCTCAGGTTCAGGTTTCCTCACGATGTTTTCCTTCACTGTCAACCGATAGTGTTACTAATTTAAATTAGTTAGTGTACGCGAATTCAGAAAAATTCCTTGGTACATGCCAGGGTTCGAACCTGCGGGCATTGGATTGACATTCCACCTGTCAAACAAGTCTACCACTACGACTTGTATCGACTTCGATCTTGAGTTGCTATGAAATAAAAATAAATATTATAACACATAATATATACACATCGCAGAAGAAAGTCGCTTTTCGTGTCTTCCTGTGTGGTACTAGATTTTGATACGGTTTACCATCATTTAGAGAGTTTTTTCTGAAACGTTTATACGTATATATTAAACATATATAAACCAAAAAAAAAATTGATTTGTTTTACCGAAGTCGTAAGGTGGTGTTTCCGGGTACTCACATTGGAAACACCGGCTAAACCTTATGAGGTACAAATACATAATGTATAGAATTTCAAATCACAAAAGTATAAAATTGTACATCTGAAAAATATCTACAAAAAAGTCCGCGATGGTGCCTATATGTTTGTTTAAACAACATAATGCTATCTCATAGGGACTAAGCAGCAATGATTAAATTTAAGAGTGGTAACTTAATGTCGCTAAGGGTGTCTAAAAAGTCACTATTAATTCAGATAAAATTCCTAGTTCATATGTAATAGAAATTAAACTGAGTATTCAAAAATGTACGAACAATTTCATTGCAAACTCTCACGACACGTCGGAGAGACAATATTTAACGTAACGACTCTTCCATGAATTTCAGCTGAAGCCGCTTTATTGCCACTATAAACTAACGTTGAAAATACATTACTCATTTCGAACATTCGTACGTCTCGCGTACATCCATAATTCATACTAACAAGAGCTGCAAGTAAAAAATAACAATCGGCCTCATCTCGAACCGGCTATTTGTTATGACCGTTTTAGAAACGTCATAGCGTTCTTCGTTTTATGTGATTTACGTTCTATTAAGCTTTCGACTTTGTGAACAAATTAGTAAAATGGTTTTAATTAGCATACCGACTTAGGCAGTTTATTTAATACATAATGTCCTTTATAATAGTGTAATTTTTAGAGATTACGCCTTCAGAATCTATTTACACAATCATATGAAAAACGAAAGGGATCGAGTATTAACAAAGTGATCATTGTGTTGCCCCTCCGATCAATATTCTCAAGCTTTCTAAACGCGGACTTATGTAATGTAATATATACTTATATGATACTAGCCTCTGCCCGCGACTTCTTTCGCGTGGAATAGTTACTTTGGGCTAAAGCTAACACGCAGCGGTAGCTCTCTCAAAAAGAAAAAAAACCCCGATTTTAAAACATTCGTCATTGTTGCTACATTCCTATTGGTCTTAGCGTGATGATATATAGCCTATGACACTCACAAATAACGTGGCTTTCTATTGGTAAAAGAATTTTCGAAATCGGTTTAGTAGTTCCTGAGATTACCCCCTACAACGTCACAACGTCACAAACTCACAAACTTTACCTCTTTATAATATTAGTATAGATAATTTATGCAGTATACTAACTTTTGCAGACATATTCGCTCGCGTTTATATAGATTTGTCCTATCCGCCAGCAACAGTACTTTTTTTCCGAATGGAAGTACTCTGTATCCTTTCTTGTATCCCTGACAACGTGTATACAAACTTTCTTGATGACCATTTCAGAAATTAAACTGTGAAATCATAACAAATAAACAAACTCACATACACATTTATGATATTTGTTAGGACTAGCTGTGGAACTAGTGGAGTAGCATATGGAACCTAGGTATAAAAAACAGTGACAAATAAGTTCATCCGAATGTATTAATTCCATTTATTGAAGTGAAACTTCTTATTGCGACTTCCAACAAGGTTGTGTTAAACGTTTAACGCTACCATGGAGGGGGTATGAAAGCACTGTTGCGTTAAACGTTCAACGCTCCTGGGGAGGGGGAATAGAAAGAGAGAGAGCGAGAAAAATAATCAAACATTTCGTATCTTACTTTAGTTATCATAATCCCTTTGTAAATGTCATAGATTTGGATATTTCTCCACTCGAAAATGATAATTAAAAGATGCGATCAATTGTGAATTGTAAGCAATGGGAATAAAGTTTGTCTTAAAGAAACAATATGATTTCACTAAAAATCAATTCCTATCTCTTCCTATTTTCATTTCCACATTACGAATTTTCACTTCGTCCGCGCGGATGGACTCCACGCATATTTTTTTATCTACTTTTCTTTCGTACTTAAGTCGTGTCGTCATTAAAGTTACAAGAACTTTCTAGAGTGAACTGATTTTGATGAAACCAAAACTAAATGTTACAAGAGAACATGCTTTATGATTTTCTTGGTGAGGTTTTATCGTGAACGCAGTACTTTAGCAGTGATGCGTGTTCAACCGAACAGACAGACAGACAAACATTTCTAAAAATGATTGAAATGTATTTTATTACTTATTCCAAGACAACTGCAACAAGTTTTTTCACAAAAATCTAAAACGTACAGACACGTTACATTTACAGTTTTATTATATGTATAGATTAGGGATTATATGCTAACTGAGACGACGGACCACAGTAATTTTGTTACGAATTTAAAAAACGAAATATCTAAGAGTTCTTTAGATTGTTACCATACATTATCGTAAAAAGTAAACTCTGAAAAAAAATTCTAATTTATACCGTATTTCATTTAGTAAAATGTATGAGAATTTTTAAAGTTTTTTCACAGTACATAAAAGTGCAGCCCGCGGGACTCATGAAGTTGGAATGAGATGGCTCTAAAGCGAAACATTGTTGACTGTTTTGACTAGAGCGTGTCTATTTTTCATAGCAATTCTCAGTGAAATGTTAAAGTAAATTCCTTTAGTATTCCCTTAATATTCCTCATCAAATTTTTATAACTTATTGGTAAACTACAGATGTACTTCGGTCCGTCCACCATCTACACATATAATAAGAATGTAAATCTAATGTCTGTACTTTTTAGATTTTTGTGACTACTAACCAGATTAGGCCCCCCTCGGCAGCGGCTCAAGCCTAGGTCCGTTTCCTCGGCTTGGAGCCCTTGAGTGCGCTGCTCGTGCGATACAGTGACCCAAAATCTCACATCACTGCGACAACATTACACATATCACCTCCACACACATGCACGTGCAACGCTTACATATGCAAGTGGAAGGTTTTATTTTTTTCCCCTTATCAAAGTGAAAGGGTTTAGAAAATTATACGATACGAAATATATACATATATGAGTTGTTGTGGTGTGTATTCTTGGTACACATATATGTTTCAACAACTCATATACGTATGAATAATTAGCTTAGCTAGCTTAGGGGGGGAATTAAGTGAATTGATGCGCCTGACCACGGAAGCCGTCACGCTCGTGGTCGGACGTATCAGAATACTGGGCCTCGAGGTGGCTCTCGATAAGACCGAGGCCATAATGTTCCATGGGCCTCGGCGAGGGCCGCCTCCAGGGGCCCACATCTATGTAGAGGGCGTCCGTGTCAGGGTGAGGGCCCAGATGAAGTATCTGGGCCTCACCCTGGACGGACGTTGGCGGTTCGGGCCCCACTTTAAGGGGCTCGGACGGCGCTTAGTCAAGGCGGCAGCGGCGTTCGGACGACTCCTCCCCAACACGGGGGAGCCGGGTGCCGTCTGCCGCCGCCTCTATATAGGGATCATCAGGTCCATGGCCGCCTGCAAGGCACCGTTGTGGGTCGACGCCCTCAGCGCCAACCAATATCCGCGCGCTGCGAGCCGCGCAGCGTACCGTGGCGTTGAGGGCGATACGAGGATACCGCACGGTGTCCTCAGCGGCGGCCATGGTGCTGGCCGGCTCCCTTCCCTGGGAGCTGGAGGCGGAGGTCCTTGCCGCCGTATACCAATATACGGCGGTTAAGAATCGGTTGGGGGAGCCTCCAGCTCCCACAGAAATAGAGGAAATTAGAAGAGCAACGAGGGAGGAAGTTGTGAAAAGGTGGAGGCGGGACCTGGCCGACACGCGGTATGGTCGATACACGATCGACGCCGTCCGCCCGGTCCTGCCAGATTGGTGTAATAGAGGATGGGGCTCCCTGACGTTCCGTCTGGTGCAGGTCCTGACCATGCAAGGTTGCTTCGGTTGGTACCTGCACCAGATAGCACGCAGGGAGCCGACTGCCGTATGCCATCAGTGCGGCGTTGACCCGGACACCGGGCAGCATACTCTGTCTGTTTGAACACGCACCGCTGCTAAAATACTGCGTTCACGATAAAACCTCACCAAGAACATCATAAAGTAGGATATACTTAGTAACATTTTTAAATTAGCGTTTGCTTCTATATCAATTTTTTTTTTATGTCATAGCAGGCAAACGAACATGTGCGTCACCTGATGTTAAGTGATCACTGTCCATAGACACTAACAACACCAGGGGAGTCGAAAATGCGTTGCCAACCTGCGTGTGGGGGAAAGGGAGGGAGGGGAGAGAGGAGAGGGGAGGACACGTGGGCCTCCGGCGCTCTCACTGACCAAACGAAACACAGCAATGCAAGCACTGTTACTTCACGTCGGTTTTCTGTGAGAGGGTGGTACTACCCCGGACGAGCTGACCCATTCATGCTGAAACCAGTAATAGCTTCCGTGTGGCTCTACCAGCTACATAAATTTCAAAGATTTAATTTTTTTCCTCTGTACATACAACATATTGATAAAATAAAAAATAACGCAAACGTGGTCGCGGGTATCTGCTAGTATACAATCATATCGAACAGTTAAATGAAATTAATTGGTTAATAACGTCATATCAACGTTCTTTTGTGGCTTGAAATAAACGCAATACGCAGTGTTGATGTTATCCCGGTTATATTATTCAGATTATCCGTAAAGTCAATAATATATATAGAATGCACGGAAGACATTAATCTGCCCGACGACAGTTCCAATATCTGACTATTATCAGGTTAATATCCGCACATCGGACTACAAATCACGACTTGGTCAATATTTACTAAACATCTACAACCAATTGAGCATTTGATTTTGTCAATATTTTATTAGTTGATATTAATGTATGGTATGGAACGTAAGTCATGCTAAAAATATTGAATGTAGGATGAAAAAAAGTAATTGGAACGTAAGAGTGAATGGGAAGACAATAGGATAACGTGATGAGAATGAAAGAACAAATAGATTAGGAATGATATAGCGCAAAAGAGACAGTTTAAATATTTTTGTGATTACCATAGAATTAGGAAACCGCTTACACTTACTTGACTACTCGCAGTTTCGTTACTCTATGGTGATTACAATAAGGGAGACAAAAAAAATAAAGAAAAACAAACGATGGCGAAACGAGGTTTTTATTGACATTAATATTTAGAGTGCCCAAAGTCGCTTTAATATCGATTTACAAAACCCTCTCTAATATACTGATCGTCTAATCCCGTCATGCCTGCAGGCGCTACTGTAGTACACTTGACATATAGGAGGCCGCGTTTAATCCGGCACGTATCGTACTCTGGTATATATCCTATTTATTAGATAAAAAGAATATTATAGCCAGAGCTGAATATACTATATCGACAACAGGAGCTTAAACGTGAAGACGACACGAGATGAGCCTCGATGAGAAATTTTTCGAATATCTCATCAGAAACTTTTAAAATCCGTACACATGAAAGTTTGATGATGAATATCTTTTGAACGGTTAATTTCATCGCCAAAACATAAGAAACCATTTTTATAGAGCAGTTAATTTCCAACAAAAAATTGTATTGCGCATTTTGTAAAAATCATTTATTGTCGAGTTATAAAATTCATAAACACAAATGAAATTTGTCTTAAAATAATCAAAATTAAATCCTTAATATCTTTCAAATGGTGAGGTTTACGGAAAAAATATAAGATACCTTTTTTGTAGAGCATTAAATTTCCTAAAAAATTATCTTGGAACATTTTTCTGTTCAATCGATAAATGATGAGGTATGATTTTTTTTCTATTGGACTGAGAAAAAAATACAAAACTGCGATGCGGAGGATCTTCCTATTAAAATTAAGAGCTCATGCTTGGTGAGAATTTTTTTAAGGTGTCTAGCAATCCATTTTTCCGTGTCACTTGTAAAAAAAAAATTATCGATTTTTTTGACCCACCCTATTATACATGCCCTTAATAATGTAACCTAGTACTGTCTATATTCGCAACCGGACCAGGGAGGATGGGTCGGGGGGCCCATCTTCCCATTACACAGGTCCGTCGGACGGAGGAGACGGCCGGTGTGTACCCGGCTGTCTCCTAACAAGACGAGGCCCGGTGGCGGCGCTTTTGCTGCTGGGCCAACCGCTGGGGCGGCGCGATGAAGTCTATAGAGATCTCGTGCCGCCCCAACTATAGCGGCAGACGTACACCGTGGGGTTATAGTCCGTGCGAGTCGGACATAACCCACCCTCTCCCCCGAGAGGGTGGTGTATCCATAAGGGATTTCCCAACGTTAAAAAAAAAAAGTACTGTCTATATAGAATACGATACAATATGATACAATGATTTCATGAAACTGTGGAATTAGATACCATTTTCAAACGACTGCGCACTAGCTCAGAGATCACGTGATGTAACCAGTTTGTGGAATTTATTAATTTACGCAATTTATAAAATATATAATTACAATTATATAAGTAAACTAGCCAACCCGTGCCAACTTCGTCGGGCGGTAATAGGCATTATCTAGCTACAACTTTTCTCTAGAACTCAATCATATATATCTCATAATTAAGGCAGCGTTCGGAAGAAACGTTTTCGTTCGACCATTTTTCTCCGACTCCCCAGATATTACCCCGTACAACCTCACAAACTTTACCTCTTTATAATATTAGTATAAATTATAGATAATATAATTAGTTAATAGCTTCTGCCCACGACTTTGCACGCGTGGAATAGTTATTTTGGGCTAAGACGCAGCGGAAGCTCTCAAAAGGAAAAAATACCCCGATTATAAAACATTTTTCATTGTTGCTCCGCTCCTATTGGCTTAGCGTGATGATATGTAGTCTATAACCATTCTCGATGAATGAGCTATATAACACTGAAAGAATTATTCAAATCGGACCAGTAGTTCCTGAGATTACCCCTTACAACGTCACAACGTCACAAACCCACAAACCCACAAACTCACAAACTTTACCTGTGACACTCACAAATTACGTGGCTTTCTATTGGTAAAAGAATTTTCAAAATCGGTTGAGTAGTTCCTGAGATTACCCCCTACAACGTCACAAACATACAAACTTTACTTTTTTATAATATTAGTATATAGATTATAGCCCCTGCCCGCGACTTCGTCCGCGTAGTAATAGTTACTACTCTGGGCTAACGCTGACACACAGCAGAAGCTCTCAAAAAGAAAAAAACATCTCGATTTTGAAACATTTTTCATCTGTGCTCCGCTCCTATTGGCCTTAGCATGATGATGTATAGCCTATAACCATTCTCGATGAATGAGCTATATAACACTGAAAGAATTATTCAAATCGGACCAGTAGTTCCTGAGATTACCCCTTACAACGTCACAAACTCATAAACTTTACCTCTTTATAATTTTAGTATAGATTAATTTACATATCGTCATCAAGCACCTATAGGTTTATTTCGGTAACTGTGCTTGAACGCCAATCCTCCTCTAAATTTAACGTCCTTACCATTCGTCAGATGATTGTAAAGCATATTAAAAACTGAGTGAATGTATATTACAGATTTGTCTGACTGTAAGTTTAAGCGGGTTTGGTGTCAAAAGGCTATTATAGAGTGGACCAATATGTGAACGAGGATGATGTCTGGAATTGACTCCTTTTTGTGCATCCCCTAAAAAAGATTGTACGTGTTTTATATACTTGTACGTGTGTATTTGAAATATATACGTATTTTAAAAAGTTCAATCCGATCGAGTTTCTTGCCGGTTCTTCTCGATGACTGGGTTATTTTCCAAACCGGTGGTAGTTTTGACGTTCATAAGCGCCTTATTAGGGCCTGAATTGATTAAAGTATTTTTCATTTCATTTCATTCAAACGTCAAAAGCTATAAAATGATTTTTATTTTAAAGAAAGAAATAAAACAAACAAAACACATATTATATATTTATACTAATAAAGGCAAGCGTATTTATTAATAAAACGTAATTTATAATCAACGTCTCGAATACGTGTAATAAGTTACAGAGTGAATTGATACTTCCATGGGGAATAGACCAACTGGAGGAAAACAACTTCGATTTCTCCTTGGTTGGACAAAACAACAGGTTACTTTATTGAGTACTTATATATTCCTTATTGCCTATTTAATTAAACTAGTGGTCGAAATACGACAATAATAAGGGTTTTCTTTTCACGTGTTAGTATACAGATTATATATATTATAGTCCAACAACATCGTGCACGACCGTTCTGCGGGACGCCAGAGGTTCCTCGTAGTTTAGATGTTGAAGGGGGTGCGTGACGTAGTGGGGACATGCTACCTTACCCCGCTTGCTCAGTTTTTTTAAGACTTCTTTAGGCGCGTTGAGCGATTTTTTTGGCAGGAGATAAATTATTATTTCGCGTCGTGACATGCTACGTAAGCATGACCGGCCGTATTGCGATTGCGCGACTGGCGTTAGGCTAACGACGCGTAGCATTAGGACCTGTGTACATGTAGTATTGATATTTTACAGCTCATCATACGTTTGATTGATTAATAGACTTTATAAGGATATATATAATTATTACTCCGAGTGCCAATAGATATAAAAACCACACTAATATTACAACAGACCGTAGTGGTATTAATTCCATGTCAATTTAATTTACTCCCTATCACATAAGTTATTTCGCATATTAGAGACTATATTTATGATTTCAAAAGAATCCCATAAATAATAGGTCTTTACCTATGAAATTGCCGTTCTACAGTACTGGCCATTTCAAATCAAAATAATTTTTGTTTGGCTAAGAATTATAATTTCAAATTAATTTTATTTTAAAAACATGGAATTCTTTTTCCAAAAGTAGTCATTTGTTTATTGATTAGTGTTACATTTTCATCGCATTTCAATCTTTTTTGTCATCATGGATACGTTAAAAATTCGAGTAATTATGGAATATGAGTACCGTCGTGGCAGCAACGCGGCACAAGCGGCACGCAACATCAACGACGTTTACGGAGCTAACACTACAAACCAACGCACCACCTGTTATTGGTTTGCTCGCTTCCGTTCTGGGAATTTCGACCTAAAAGAACCTCGCGGTCGTCTGAAGACTTTGGTTGACAATGACGAATTAAAGGCGATTGTGGAAGCTGATGATACACAATCTACGGCTGAATTAGCAGCAGCTTTCGACATTAGCATCAAAAAAATATTAGTCCATTTGCGTCAAATTGGCAAGGTAAAAAAGCTTGACAAATGGGTGCCCCACGAACTCAAGGATCGCCAGCGCGAAGTACGCGTCGAGACGTGTCTTGCACTGCTCAACAGACACACAAATGAAGGAATTTTGAACCGCATTGTTACCTGCGATGAAAAATGTATTCTGTTTGATAACCGCAAGCGCTCAGCAAGTTGGTTGGATCCTGGTTCAGCACCTAAACAATGCCCTAAACGAAAACTTACCCCTAGAAAAGTGATGGTCACTGTTTGGTGGTCTAGCGCCGGTGTAATTCATCACAGCTTCTTTAAAACGGGGTGAGCATTACTGCAAATGTGTACTGTGAAGAACTGAATACAATGATGGAGAAGCTGGCACATCTCCAACCAGCATTGGTCAATCGCTCGTCTCCGCTGCTCCTGCACGACAACGCACGACCTCATACTGCACAGCAGACGGTCTCCAAGTTGCAAGAACTGGGATTGGAAGTTCTCCATCATCCGCCCTACTCACCAGACCTTGCGCCTACAGACTACTACGTTTTCCGGAATTTGGATAACTCCTTGGCGGGGAAAAAATTCAATACCCGAGAGGCAGTACAAAATGCTTTTGAAGAATTTGTTGCCTCCCGTCCAGCTGATTTCTTTAAGAAGGGCATCAATAAATTGCGGCTGCGTTGGCAAAGGTGCATTGATTGCATGGGTGATTACTTCGATTAATACAAATAAAAATACATGAAAAAAATTCGTTTAAATTTTTTCATACAAAACGGCAATTTCATAGGTAAAGACCTAATAGATTAAATCATTTTCGACTTATACGCATAATAGCTTACAGACAGACAAAGAAACGTTTCCTTTAAAATTGTAAAGATAAATATAAAAGTAATCCTGAGTATGTAGACATGAAGTGTTTTATAAGTCACATGAGAAAAACGGACTATAAATATCTTTCCGGCATTCATAAATCGTCGAACAGTCGCGCAACAAAAGCGTGGCATTAAACCTCTCGCGTACGAAATGGCACATTAAAATGTCAAAACATAACCGTCAGTGTGACACATCATAGCACCGAACAACGATTACAGAACAAGGGCGTACATTATAAAGCCAGATTCGCACCTAAACGGGACGAGCACGTAACGTGCCTGTTATAAGTTTCAATGACTATCGCCATATCTACTACGCTCAAGTTTAAAATCTATTTCCAAACTCTTAACATTATTCTCGAAGCAGTCCCATTTCTAAACTTAGCACGACCTCTCACGACATCACCTCTTAAAATAAAAATAATTTCATATTAAGCGGTCAAATGCAAAATAAAATAGAATTTCGCCCATTCTTACTACAATGTCCGACAAGTGGTGCTGTCATTATACCAGGTGAATGTTTAGACAGTAGCAATATTAGTGGAGGACACTCTGCACTCGATTTAAGACTCTTAAGATTAATACTCTAAATCAATAAAAAATAGGTGCTTAATATTTGACCTAATTATCTAGAAACTAAAGAAATAAAGAATCTAGAAAGTAAAGCCAACCAACTAGCAAAGCATAATTTTTCGAAGTTTGAACAAACAAAAGGATTTATTTTCCGTTTTATTATCGAAAGTTATTAACTCCTGGTCGCCACTGGCAGGGTTTATTACCTGTCATTTAACCTAGGTTTATTTAAGTCATTGTTCATACTTTTGAAATTCTTAGAACAAACTTTACTTAAGGTTATCTTTGTTGTCTATTAGTATTTGTTTTATTATTATTTTATGTGTTAAATGTGACCATGAAGTGTCATAATCTAGAATACTACGAGTGTCTAAACTTTCACCTGGTATAAGGTAGAAACGAGTTGAGATTACTCAATATTTTTAAGATGTGTTCATAGTTATGGCAACATAGATTTTCAGTATAAATAAGAATGCTTTTACGTGTTTTTTTTTTGGAGTGACAACTTCTTTATCCGCGCCGAGCAATTTTTGGTAGCGGAAAAACTTATGCGTTCGCGTCACTGATGAGCTCGACATGCTCACGACGTATATATTGCTCTTGCGCCAGACTAACCACGCATATATATAGCGGCTTGTATACATATAATATTCATATTTCGTATGGAGCTTCTGAAATCCATCACATGTTTAATCTATACTAATATTATAAAGAGGTAAAGTTTGTGAGTTTGTGACGTTGTGGCGTTGTAAGGGGTAATCTCAGGAACTACTGGTCCGATTTGAATAATTCTTTGAGTGTTATATAGCTCATTCATCGAGAATGGTTATAGGCTATATATCATCACGCTAAGGCCAATAGGAGCGGAGCACAGATGAAAAATGTTTCAAAATCGAGATGTTATTTTCTTTTTGAGAGCTTCTGCTGTGTGTCAGCGTTAGCCCAGAGTAGTAACTATTACTACGCGGACGAAGTCGCGGGCAGGGGCTAGTTAATTAATAAACTGTATCAAAATGTATTTAATTATTGTTCTGAGTCCCAATAGATGTGAAAACTAGACTAATGTTGATAATTGCAATTTACAAATTGCGAAATCTAAATAATTCAGACTACATTTCATTTAAAAATAAATAAAGAACACATTGTTCCATTGTTTTGAGTTTTCACTTCTGTCGGCAGTCCTTATAACTGCGTATATATTTTTTTAATTTGATTTTAAGGATTCTTAAGATAGTAATCACAATAAAGTGTAAGACATTGCCCACATAGATACTTTTTTGTTGACATAGTTATACGTTTGTAACATACTGGAATTATTTTCGCCCTCTCATAGTTTTAATTATAAAAACCAGACTCTTTTTGCAATATAAATAAACAATTTATTTTAATATATACTCTCATTTTTAGGAGACGTAAAATGAAATTAAAATTATTTGCTGCTCAATGTAATCTATGAATTGAATTTGAAAAATATATCTTATTATTAGAGGCGGCCCTCAAGCGTCGAACCAGACAGTCGCGTCAGCATAACATTTGTTATGAAGACCTGAGGCTGCCGTAAAAAGGGCCTGTAGCAGTGCTTGCATTGTTGCGTTTCGTTCGGTCAGCGAGAGCGCCGGAGACCACCTCCCTCCCCTTCCCTCTTCCCTTACTCCTCCTTACCCCAAACACAGGCTGGCACGCACTTGCGACCCCCCTGGTGTTGCAAGTGTCTATGGACGGCGATGATCACTTACCCACCTGTTCACTTGCCTCATATGATATATAAAAATATATATATTAGACAGATTTACTCCTTTATCGATATGAATTATTTTAATAATATTTCATAATGTATAATTTTATACGTTACAAGTAAAAAAAAGTGTGTGTGTACTTATGTACACGCGTTAGAAGTTATACTTCTTTGGCGTAACAAGATAACAATCTGTTCAAAAATTTTATCTTTCGCCTTAATCTACGTTTGTAGAAAAAAACGACACTAACAATAGAAAAAAAGGTATTTAATAGATTGAAAGTTTTAATACAAAGAATTACGAACAACAAATACAAAGAAACAAAATGTTGACTATAGCTAACTTCAGGTGAGCGGTTAAGCAGACAGCTTCATACTGTTAATTTTGTGTCACAGATGCGCGCGCATCTTAAAATCTCACTCTCATCATTTTTTCATAACGCGCCTAAAGAAGTATAACTTCAAAAAGTTTAAGCTCGTCAATTATAGTATAAAATATCGGGCACGTTTCGACCTCGGATCGTATTGTATGAACCTACCTCATTTATTCACGCACAATACCAAGAGAACTGTTTAATGTTAACCTGTTACTTAAATAACAAACATTATCATTGTAAGATATTGAAATAGCAGAACATTTCCTGACCTAATTATGCAGAACAAGTTACTTATGATATCCAAAATAAAAACATTGATTGTAGTATTATTGGATTTAGAGTACAAAGTACTTATAATCTATTATACCAATATCGATTTTAGATTATTCAATTGAAAATGTTATTTTTATAAGAAACTATCTTCATCCCGCGACTTTGCTCGCCATATTGTACTTTGTATGTCAATTCAAATTTTTTTTTTCATGATACCACAGGACCCTTTTTCTGTAGTCGTGTTGCAATTTGTTCTTATTAGTAGGCCGACTTGTTATGCCGGACGACCCTCTAAAATATATTTTTGAAGTTAAACTTCTTTAGGCGCGACTAAGAGGTAACTGGACGACAATGCAACGAAAGTTCGTTATGGCAATATGGCGACACGTTTTCGTACCATCCGGTTTTTAAATATTTTTGATTTTGTCAATAAATAGTTCATAACCAAATCATTCAAAAACTTTGAAAAAAAAATTAATAAAAAATATTAAATTGAATAATAATAAAAATCATACAATAGAATTAATTATCTATATAAGGGCGCGCGACCGTGCTGCCATCTGGTTTCAATGTAAGTAAGTAACAAATTAAATCAAAGCTTCATTATCTGTAGTGCCATCTATCAGCTAATTCGAAACTTAAATAACACAGGAAATATTATTAGCAACTCTTTGTTATAAAGTAAATAAAACATAGAAAAACACGAATAGAGTACTATGATAAGTAACGAATTAAATTAAAATGTCAAGTATGATAGTAATTATATTATTATTTTAAAATGTATAGTGGTCGACGATAATAAATGTATATATTACTAGCGTTACATCATCAATAAATGTCTTTTTAATCTGTCATATGATGTATTTATTTTTAACTTAATCGCCATATCTTATAACGCCAAAGAAGTTTTACTTCAATCGCGTGTGACGGTTACACGCACTCATTTTTTTATACATCGAGAACAATGCTTATTATCTATCTATACTATAATAAAACTGTAGCAAGGTCAAATCTGTACATTAAATATTTTTTGAAAATTTTGATCAGGGTAGACTTTGTTATCGATATAGAAGCCAAAAATAATCTTTTTACAATTTTTGTCTGTCTGTCTGTCTGTCTGTCTGTCTGTCTTTCTGTCCCTGTGAACACGCATCACGCTGAAAGTACTGAACCGATTTTAACGAAACTTGACACAATAATAACTAATATTGCAAGG